>JAVLUX010000186.1:4370000-4467500 GCA_032164185.1 Moxostoma hubbsi
TTCGAGGGGATTTGGGCACATGTCAATTTATCATGCTTGAGGATGGGAATTGTAAGGAATTTGACAAATCTGGTTCCGATTCTTCAAATCGATTCTTTCAGTACTTCTGAGGAATAATTATTTGGAAATAAGAAATGCAATTGCTATTGCATTTACTGCCCTCAGCAGCCTGTTACCAAATGATGAGGTCATTTCAGATTTCTACAGAGCAGAATTCTTGTAAAAGCCATGTTTGCATACTTTTTAGAAGCATGCAATCCAATAACTGATCCTAACAATATATAAAATACAAAAAAATTATCAATTAAGAAATGTGGTAACAAATTTCATTCAATCATTTATTATTTTATTAAATTCCAATGATTACATAAAAACTCTATCTTTAACTGCACATTGTCATTTGAACAACCTGTCAGTAACCTCACTGCCTGATTGAAGTCTAACAGGTCTGATCTACAACATTATATAACAATAACAGCTTCAGAGACAGTTTAGACTGTATTATGTTTATTTACTAATTTTGTACTTCAGGCTTGTGAGTTTTTACAAGTTCTTATGTTATTTCAAGTTAGGCACTGATTACTTATCATTAGTTTAAGATTAATTCAGTAACCCCCTGTCTGATCCATAACTGTTTTTGAGTTTCTAAAAATAACCAGCTCATAAAAGTAATTTGTTCAGGACTCGGACTGTACTGGAAGTGCCGCATGTTTCACACTGTAGATTAAAAAAGAACTGGCTCATTAGAGTCTTTCATTTGGGAATTGGAAAGCTCTGGACACTAGGCCCGTTGGGCACCAGTTTAACCATTTAAGTAGACCAGATGAATACAACTTTGACCAGGCAAGTAGACTAGGTATAGAAGCTAAACACCAGTTTGACAAGGCAAGTAAACCAGCTGAACACCAGTTTGACCAGGCAAGTGCAGTAGATCAGCTAGACTAGCCAAAGACCAGCTTGGCCAGGCTGGAAAGCCAG
Source organism: Moxostoma hubbsi (assembly GCA_032164185.1). Lineage (NCBI taxonomy): Eukaryota > Metazoa > Chordata > Actinopteri > Cypriniformes > Catostomidae > Moxostoma > Moxostoma hubbsi. The sequence continues at coordinate 4,370,979 of JAVLUX010000186.1, forward strand.
CTATACTAGCTGAACACCCGTTTGACCAGGCAAATAGACCAGCTAGACCAGCTGAGCACTAGTTTAACCAGGTAAGTAGACCAGCTGAACACCACTTTGACCAGGGAAGTAGACGAGCTAGAAAAGACAAACACCAGCTTTGCCAGGCTGGAAAACAGTTAGATCAACTGAACACCTGTTGGATCAGGCAAGTAGACTAGCTTGACCAGCTTACCACCAGTTTAACCAGATAAGTTGACCAGTTGAACAACAGTTTGACTAGTCAAGTAGACATAATGAACACCAGTTTTACCAGGCAAGTAGACCAGGTAGATCAGCCTGAACCAGCTTGGCCAGGCTCGGAAACCAGCTAGACCAGCTGAACACCAGTTTGATCTGGCAAGTAGACCAGCTAGACTAGCTGAACACTAGATTGACAAGACTGGGAGACCAGCTAAGCCATCTTAAACAACCTAAGAACAGCAAACCACCTTAGGCTGTCTTAAGCTTCTTCTTTTTTCAGCATGTTAACAAAGAGCTGAATTTAGCACTACAAAAGCTACACTTAGAATACTATTTCATTTACATCTCTGCCGTGAACATGGGGGTCATTGGCTTATTAATAAACATAATGTCCATTCACCTTTATGGTCTGTTCGGTGTAATGCAGCGATGATTATAAATGGTTTTGTGGTGTGGAGTGGAGCAGTGGAAGCACCCCTAGAGTGAACCGCAAATTTATCGTAATTATCTGTAAAATTTGGGCGCAGTGTTTCTGGAGACAGAAAATCAGAGCAGATGGCTTAGTGGGCTCAGATAATGTATTACAGAAAGGCGGGGGAGACATGGGAAGGAGACAAGAAAATCTGGACTGTTTTTATCACAAGAAAGAGCAAAAAAGAGAGATTTTAGTAGTAGAGGTAGACTTTAGCAGACAATGCAACATCTGTATGCTGTCATCGTGTGTGGTGATGACTCCTAACATATTTAATCTCCACACACCATTCTACACGCTTTAAGAATCTACTCTTCTTTGCTCCCAAGGGACCAAATCAGACAAGAAACATCTGGTGGTAGTGGCTCCAACTACGTGCTAAGCTGTATTAGACTTACAGTTGTATTATAGATGTAAGGGTTGGTTACGTGTCATGAATGAATGTTTTCTAGGTATATTCACCCAGTAAATATTTTGCAGGTGAAAACAGAACACATATGTGCCGGTACTTGATAGAACACAATACTATGTAGCTACGTTTGCATACATCAGGTGTCCATGTTAATTAGTTGCAGTAAGATACTAACTTACTGTATGAAAACAGAAATAGCAGGCTTCTACCAACAGGAACTAAGCGCCCCAGCCAACAAGCCAAACCTTCACCCCCTGGTTAGTGCCAAATGTAATACTTATGATTAGGTGTTTATTAAAATTTCTAACCCCAAGTGTGAACAATGGCAGTCTCAGCCAAGGAATGGCCAAAATCCATCTTGTGCATATTGCACAAAAACAGGACAATGCTTTCTCTAACCAATAAGCACAGGTCTGATTGGCTGGTTTGATGCAACTTCTGAGAGTGAAAGTAAAATTATCTATACTTATTTTCTGTGCTGTACTTGTATACATTTTCCACTATGTTTGTGATTTCTGTGCAATCACTTGCTTATTTATTTATTTTACAGTGGTCTACTATTATGGTTAAATATACAGTATCTCCTATAACCCTGCCCCTAAATAGAAGGCTTGTCCTTTCTAAGTGCGTGGTTCTTGGACATTTTAAACACCGATAAGCCTCAGACCTTTTGCCTTAGTCAAAGGTCTGGCAATGCGAGACTAAAACAATGAAAATGTGTTTACCAAGCACCATTAATCAGGAAAAGTAGACACTTGCCAGGACTTGCCAGTTGAATTCTGTGAATGATAGCCATTCAAATTTTGAATTCTGAAATCTGTGGATCCTCAAAATGACATATCACATACATATTCTGTGATCACAACAAGCTTTGAAGTCACAGTAAAGCAAGTCAGTCCTCTTGACAGTTATATTGGCAGTGCCACAAGGAGCTATTTCCTATCATACAAGTACAGTGTAAATGGGTAAATGAAGGGTAAGATGAAAATCTACAAAACAGTTTCCAAAGATTACATTTCCTAAGATTACTGTAAGGGGGTTTAAATGGGCAAGGAGGAGGCGAGAACTGGCCTAACGATATAAATAATATTTAAATAAATATAAAAAGACACACACAAACACATACAGGGCAGCTGCCCGTAATTCTCTCTCTCTCTAACTGTCGTCACTGGCCACCTTTAGCCCTTGCGAGCCCTATCAGGCCAATATTTTTCTAGCTGGTTCAGCTAGTGCATATACATATTCAAAAGTTAAACAGCAATTGGTACTTTTAATACAAGTGCAGCACTTTCATCCCTACAGCCGACATATTGAGCTTCGTGATTTATCCCATTTATTTAATTATGGGTAGTCTTGTCAAATGTATTTGTTAAGGCCGGTTTCTGAAAGGTACTCGATTGAACTTCAACTCTACTTAAACATGAATGCCAGCCTTAACAATTGTTGTGTTTCTATGACATGGTAGATGTATTGGGTCAGAAATATGTCAGTCTTAAGAGGTTTGGTACCCATAACAGGTCCAAGTTGTTTACTCATTCTTTTGACTTCTCAAAGTGACTCGGGTGAGAGCGGGTAAGCTGTGAGCGGTGAGTGATAAAGCTTGCTGTATGCCTGATAGATGTTGCTGTCTCCTGATGTTCTGAAAGATGAGGAGTGTCTCCCTGTGTGTGTTTCTTCTCCTGGTGGAGCAACTTTCTTTCTACTGTGTTAAAGCATCATTAAACATGTCCTGTCATTGCCCATCTGTTTAACGTTTATCCTGAAAAAAGAGGCTGTGGAGAAAGATGGAAAGCTTCACATTTACACACAAAGCTCTCTGAAATGTTCTGTACAGTACAGAGCCTATTTACACCCTGCCTGCCTACATATATTCATGAAGGGCTGAAGTTCCTTGAGACACCACAAAACCCTGTTAGCCTTTCAGGCTATGAAAGCAGAATAATGGCCTCATAGATCTGCATTATGATTGCTGAGTGTTTGTAATGCACCTCAGAGCTACAGTGCTGAGGGCACAACCACCTCCTGACACACATTGTACCTCCACAGTTACTTTGAAATTATTATTATTTTAAATCTTGTTTGCTTCTGCTTTATTATTTTGCAGTAGGAGTGCTCAGCAAGCAGGCACCTCCTCCCAATACCACCCTCTCTTGCAGCCCACTAACAACTTCCACAACCTTACCCAGAATCCATCCATGGTTTGATGCAACTTCTGAGAGTGAAAGTAAAATTATCTATACTTATTTTCTGTGCTGTACTTGTATACATTTTCCACTATGTTTGTGATTTCTGTGCAATCACTTGCTTATTTATTTATTTTACAGTGGTCTACTATTATGTTTAAATATACAGTATCTCCTATAACCCTGCCCCTAAATAGAAGGCTTGTCCTTTCTAAGTGCGTGGTTCTTGGACATTTTAAATACCGATAAGCCTCAGACCTTTTGCCTTAGTCAAAGGTCTGGCAATGCGAGACTAAAACAATGAAAATGTGTTTACCAAGCACCACTAACAGTAGTGTGACAATAAAGTGATTTGATTTGATTTGATTGATTTGATTTGATTTGATCCTTTCATGTGGGCCATCAGCCTCAACAACACCTGAACACCACAGGCATGACAATCTCAGACTAGTTATGTGAAAGCCTACATGTTTTCAAGATTTAAAAGACATTGGGCTATCTGAACCTTCTAGATGACTGTTTAAAGAAGCCCAGTGTGGTCTGGTTTATGGTCATACAAAAGAGAATGATCAGACGTATTTCTTAACGTGCTCACACTGGACACATTATTGGTTTCAAATAAAGCTGGATGTGGATTGGAACAGATTGCAGGACTTTAAAGACATTTTTTATCCACAGTCATGTCTGGGATGTTGAAAAAAAGAAAAAAAAGAAAAAAAACACACAGAGGTGACAAAAGAGCAAAATATGTCAATTTTCTTGTGTACATAGATTACCGATCATTTAAAAAATATTTGGAATGTGACAGTAATTGTGTTTATATTTACTGTTAAAGGTGATTATCTTGTTACAAAATGTATTTATTTTTTTATATTTTCTTCTATCACAGCTTAATATGCAGAGAAAACTATAAGTTAAACATGCATAATTAAAATATTTCGAAGTCTCTGTGCCACCATAAAATTGTGTGTTTTGAGTGACCCACTTAGACCTTATACGTGAGTTGGGGGCAGGGGCATCTGACGTTTTGAACAACAGCAGACGAGTTTCGTATTTGTAAAGCTGTTTCTGAAAACATTGTTTACTGATACTTAGCAGCATCATTTAAAAGCAATAGTTTTCAGTTTCAGATGCCATTGTTGAAATGTAGTATTCACAGTCAGCCATAATTACTTTAATCAATGAGTATAAGTGTTAAATAGCAGGATGGTTACTGAGATTAAGTGAATAGTATTTGGCTGGTCATGTGATTCTAACATGGCAGCCCCCATGTGCGGACCCTCTCCGTGTGGAATATTTTATAAGATTACTGTTATGACTTGAGTCTTTATTTTACTGTGAGTGGTCATGATTTCCTACATATATTGCAAAATTACAATTCATGTCTTTAGAAGTTGAACATTTTTAATGAGGAAAAAAATACTGAATGCACCTTTAATGATCTATTGTAAATAAATAAATAAAAACTACCTTCCTACACTTAAACCTTAACCTGGTAGTGATTTAAAAGCAAATGTGAGATGAGAAATGCAATAGCTGAAGCAACAAACTCATATTGTGGTGCTTCTATGACACTTTCACCTAACATGCATCTCAAGTGCAATGCTTTATCATTATAGTTCAGCTACTGCACAGTTTATTCGCACTCAAGCAAGCTTATCAATGTCGTTCATTATCTAATGAAAACGTTGAAATGTATTGCTATACAAGTCATGCATTATAGTAAAAGTGTTAAAATGTCACAAGATAGCTTTTTGTAAGAAACAGGTCAAAAAGCAAGTGTTTATTTACTCATAATCTGTCGTTTTACTCTTGATTTGTGTAAATGGGAATAAAAGTAATTGTTGTTGTTGTAGCACCTATACTGTTCATTTCACCAGTAAAGCACTTTGTTACATACAATGAGCCATGTCAAATTCATTTAGCAAAAACGTACGCGATTCTATGCGACCAGGTTGATTTTAGGGCTGCCAAAGTTAATGCGTTGTTGGATATGAGTTAAATGTCTGTTTCTCATGGCCGTCTAGTCTTATTGCTATCAAGCATAATTTTCATGTTTATTGAAGGCACGTTGGTTGGTTTTAAGTTTTAAGTACTGTGTATTAAAAACTACTTTTAATTCCATCCATCTTCAACCGCTTATCCGAAGTCGGGTCGCAGGGGAAGCAGCTCCAGCAGGGGGCCCCAAACTTCCCTATCCCGAGCCACATTAACCAGCTCTGACTGGGGGACCCCGAGGCGTTCCCAGGCCAGTGTGGAAATGTAATCTCTCCACCTAGTCCTGGGTCTTCCCCGAGGCCTCCTCCCAGCTGGACGTGCATGAAACACCTCCCTAGGGAGTCGCCCAGGGGGCATCCTTACCAGATGCCCAAATGACCTCAACTGACTCCTTTCCACGCAAAGGAGCAGCGGCTCTACTCCGAGTTCCTCACGGATGACTGAGCTCCTCACCCTATCTCTAAGGGAGAAGCCCGCCACCCTTCTGAGGAAGCCCATTTCGGCCGCTTGTACTCGCGACCTAGTTCTTTCGGTCATGACCCAACCTTCATGACCATAGGTGAGGGTAGGAACAAAAATTGACCGGTAGATCGAGAGCTTTGCCTTCCGGCTCAGCTCTCTCTTCGTGACAACGGTGCGATAGAGCGAGTGCAATAACGCCCCTCGCTGCCCCGATTCTCCGGCCAACCTCTCGCTCCATTGTCCCCTCACTCGTGAACAAGACCCCGAGGTACTTGAACTCCTTCACTTGGGGCAATACCTCCTTCCCTACCCGGAGTAGTAGACTTTTAATTTGTCATTTTTATTTTAGCTATCTTTGGAGTCATAAAATTGATTTTTAGTTTAGTTTCAGTTTAGTTATTAATTTCCATTAATGATAAAATCACTTCTGCATCCCTGACCCATTCTCTCTCTCCCTAGTTCAAATTATCATCATTCTTTCTTTATTTCCACTCTTTAACTGTTACTGTTCCTCTTTGTTATAATGAATGCAGAGATCAACCACCATCCTTTCACTCACCTGCTTTCTGACAGGCTGTAAATACGTGAGGCCATTGCCACGTCTTTATTTCCCCAGTGGATCTTCCTCCTCCTGACTCTATTACTTGGCTGCACCCTCCAAACTTTTTAATGAGTCATTCGGGCATCTCAGCACTGCCTTTTGGTGGGTGTTTGCCAGCTGGAGGCACTGATGCGAAAGAATATTGATAAAGCTGTCAGAGTTGCTCTGACTTTACGATGATGTGTTTAAAAACTCTAAAATCTGTTAAAAGGATCCACGGTATATGGTTATTATACATTATCCCCAGAAAGGTCTGTAGTATCTGGAAAATCTTTCTCTTAGCATTGTCAATCTCAGTGGTTATTTCCAGAAGTATGCAACCTGGGTGCTGCACTACGCAAGTAAAAAAAATGTAATTTATTGATTGAGTACATAAACAATCACTTTTCAAAACAATGCCTTTACTTTACCCCGATTCACTACGGTAAGCCTAACAAAAGTTTTTGTTTTTTGAGCTGTCGTGTCGGTTTTGGCGCAAAATTACGTCATGAAATTTACTTCTTGTAGTTGTTATATTGCATATTAAAGCATATCATTTTCATGTTTAATGAAGTATATGTTATCCCCATCATTATTAAATCCTTGTTTTATGTTTTTAGTTTAAGGTTGTGTGCATTGCATAGACAGACTTTTGTAGTATTACGGTTCACTTGCATTATCAACTGAGGCTGTACAATACAATACAATTCACTTCTGAGTCAAAACATTTCTTTATAGTCAACATGTTGAATGCTGGAGAAATGGGTAGGAGTAAAGACCTCTACAAAGGCAAAATTGTTATGGCCAGACGACTGGGTCAGAGTATCTCTGAACCATCAAGGCTTGTGGGGTGCTTCTGGTCAGTGGTGAGTACCTACCGACAGTTGTCAGAGGAGGGACAAACCACAAAACTGCATCAGGGTGTTTGCACCCAAGGCTCATCGATGCATGAGGGCAATGAAGGCTATCCAAACCGGTCAGGTTATGTCTGGTCCAAACCGACATAAGGTCAACAGTGGCACAAGTCACAGAAAATTGTAATTATGTTTATGGGAGGAATGTGTCACAACATACAGTGCATCGCATCCTGCTGCTTATTGGGCTGCATAGCCGCAGACCGGTCAGAGTGCCCATGATGACCACTCTCCACTGTCATATGCACCTACGTTGGGCACGCAAGCTTCGGAACTGGACCTTGGAGCAGCGAAAGAAGGTCGTCTTTTGCGACGACCATGTACATGTGTGATGTTTACCTCTGGAAGTGATGACATCAGTACGCACTGTGGTAGTGTTAATTTTGTCACCTATTTTTAATTTAGTCTTAGTCTTATGCCAAATGTCCTTGTTAGTTTTAGTCATATTTAGTCATTCACATATCTTTTTTTGTTAGTCAAGTTTTAGTCGACTAAAAGTCTCGTCATTTTAGTCTAGTTTTAGTCAAAAGAGAATTTAAGGTATCTTAGTCAAGTTTTAGTCAACTAAAAGTCTCGTCATTTTAGTCTAGTTTTAGTCAAAAGAAAACTCAATATATCGAGTCAGAGTCAAGTTTCAAAACATTTTAGTCTTTTTTTAAATAAATTATTTCTGAGATTAATTCTGAGATAACCATTTCAGTCAAATAATGTTTCACACATCTCAAATATTGGTTAAATGTCATAATTACCTGACAAAATACACTTGTTGAATGATTTGTTGAATTCACTTTGTTAAATGTGTCTGGTTTTCTGATTTAAGAGACACATTCACAAATGATGAACTTGTTCTGAAGAGTATTTTATTAAGCAAATACGTTACATAAAATATATATAACCTGCAATAATGTATGTGCCACAACACCATAGCTAACTGGTTAATTTATAGCGTAGATGCCTAAAATCAGCATTAGCTTATGAGACGTTAATTTAAGTTAACTTCCCTGAATGTGTGGGTGGTTAGCCTTTAGATGTCGCTTAAGGTTGGTGGTTTTTTTCCCCGATATTGTTTATCCGCAGTGCTTCCCGTCAGTTATAATGACACATTCTGTCTTTTTGTCAATATCATTGTACCTAAAATGCGACCAAATATCGAGCCTCTTCCTTCTACCTAGCATGTCGTCGGCGCTCGTCGCGTGTTCGCCACTGTCTATGATTGTTGTGTTATTGCTCCATGTAGTTTCGTGTTGCAGCCACAGGAGTATGAGACCTGTTGTAACCGTTACTAGAGCAACAGCGCGAACTCATTCGGAATATTTTGAAGGCGTAACAGCTGAATATTCTATCTCATGGTGAAAAAGTAGAGACGATTGTATACGAAAATGAAGAGAGATTTTATCTTAGTCTTTATTTTATGCAAAACATTTTAGTCTTGTCTTTTTTCGTCAACAATAATGCATGTTAATTTAGTCTTAGTCAGCATTTTTGGACATTGGTGCAGTCTCGTTATCGTCTCGTCTTAGTCATGGAAAAAAAGGTCGTTGACGAACATATTTAGTCTCGTCTCGTCTGACGAAATTAACACTACACTGTGGGAAGACGACAAGCCCATGGAGGGAGTGTGATGCTCTGGGAAATGTTCTGCTGGGAAACCCTGGGTCTGCCAACTCATGTGGATGTCAATTTGACATGTGCTACCTACCTAAACATCATTGCAGACCATGTACACCCCTTCATGGTAATGGTATTCCCCGATGGCAGTGGGCTTTTTCAGTAGAATATGTGCCCTGCCATACTGCATACATTTTTCAGGAATGGTTTGAAGAACATGATGAAAAATTCAAGGTGTTGCTCTGGTCACAAAATTCCCCAGATCTCCATACGATTGAGTGGCTCCACCTCGCAACTTACAGGACTTGAAGGATCTGATGCTAATGTATTGATGCCAGATACAACAGTACACCTTTCTAGGGTCTTCCAGTGTCCATGCCTCAGCGGGTCAGTGCTGTTTTGGCAGCATGCGGAGGACCAATATTATAATAGGCAGGTTGTCATGATATTTTGGCTCATCGGTGTATAATCTAGGAATAAAGAAGTCTTCCATTCCATTTATTGTATCACTAGTTTCACCTATTAAGTTGATAATTGTAGTACAATACAAACATTAATAGCTAATAAAACACTTGCATAATCATATTAATATATGCTGGAATTTGATGGTGATTGAGGTGAGTACTTTTTTCATTCAAAATATGTAAATAGGAGTGTTTTTTACCTTCATTAAAGCAAGTAATATTTCAGTTTTAAATGCTTAAATATCTAAAATAATATTAATATGAAAATAGTAAATTATGACTGTGGGTCCTTTGAATGTCTCCCAGTCAAGATCACACACAGATGATGTCCAGGTGGGCTAAAAGCAAGAAATTTATCCTCCAGAAAAGCAGTGACGAAACACGACTGATGTAAAGTGTGCTTCCTCAAATTGCAAAGTTATGTAGTGCAGCTTTAATGGATACTCAGTTTTGGGCAAAGTTTTTTTTGGTTGTTTTAGCCAGAACCTGAGCTGTAAATGACAGGTAACTGATCATTTTATATGAGAACTCTGTGCACCAAATAGAGAACATAAATAAGTCTGTTTCAAGCTGTTAAGATACCAGCAAAAATCGCTCATTATTAAAAATGCCTTTATTCAGTGCTTTTAACAAATGTATTAATGAGCCACACATCACTATTGCTTATGATCATACTGAGCGTCAAGGATTTGAACAAACCCCTAACCTTAATTATTGAACTTTGTTGTGAACTCATCCTGCTGAGTTTGTGCTATGTAACTGAATGACACCTCAAATTGTGTGGCTTGTATGAATTTTAGCTCATTATTGGTTAAAAGTGGAATAATGATCTAATCTCTAGGGAATCTAACAGAATTAATATTTAACACCCAATCTACGTATTCCTCCACAATATGTTGAACTTGTGTCTTTTGGGGCGGTTGTGGCTCAGGTGCTAGAGCGGGTCAGCCACTAATCGCAGGGTTGGTGGTTCAAGGACATGCCGAAGTGGCCTTGGGCAAGACACTGAACCCCAAGTTGCTCCCAATGTCAGGCTAGCACCTTGCATGGCAGCTCTGCCATCATTGGTGTATGAATGGGTGAATGAGACACAGTGTAAAGCGCTTTGAATACCGCTAAGGCGCTATATAAGTGTAGACCATTTCTCATTTGCTTTTTCAATTCAGGAATATCACCTTGTGGCCAACAAAATAATATCCTAAATTTAGCGTAAACACTTTATAAGCAGGAAATATCATCAGACAGTTTAAGACATTAACTTTATGAGCATGAAGTACAAGACACTTTTTTTTGAATGCGAGACTTTATTAAATAATTCCAATCTTAATACATACACTAATCTAGCGCGCACACACACACAAACATACCATTCTCTTATTACGTGCTTCTCCGTAGTTATCTGCTCTGACTACAGGTATTTCAGACCTAAACTATGATAGCAGCAATACAATGCAAGTTATAGGATTTTACCCAACATCAACATTCTGGAGATTAATTATGGACTTCTTAGACACCAAACATGAGGGTAATAATAATTGCAATTATTGGGGGAGAGCGATCTTTCTCACATTTCTTTTCTTTAGTGAAAGGTCACAGGATGCAGCTGGGAGAGACTTTTGGCACCAGATGTATAGATTTATAGTTTTATGACCTGGAAGGGCCCTATGGTCATTCTTCCAGAAGGTTCGCTTATTTATTACTTAGTGTGTCCTTTGGAATGTTTTGCTGCCTGGTGCACAAATCATTCAGGCTTTTTGAAAAGTGTGTGCTTTTCCTTTTCAAAGCATTCAGATTTGCGTGACCTTTTTAGGATATGGCCCTTTAGCATGCACTTACAGCAGAAACCACCCAGAATATCCTATAAACCACAAAGCAACGCCTGAAAACCACTCAAAATACCCTAGCATCATGGAGGTTAACTTTTGAATGGACCAGCACCACTACTATATCTTGTTACGTTTGCAATTTGAACAAATTTAGACTACACATTCAAAGCCACCAATGAGATTGTAGAACACTCATTTAGAACTCTAAGAACTCTTAGTTTTTATATCAGTGCAGAAAATTGGCACAGATTCCATATGGGCCCATTTATGACATCAACTATTAGCTGCATTAGGGCACATTACTACTCAGTATGCATAATAATAGAATTACATTTTAAATTAATGGAATTAAATGCATTTGTCATCTGTTGGCAAGATCTGTCATATGATGGTCAGAATATTGTCTCTTGCCTGTTTGGACATATTGTTCTAGAACAGTGGTTCCCAAACTTTTTACAGTGGACAACACCTCCAAGTGCATAGATCTCTCTAATGCATTGATAACATTCACACAATGTATTTTGAAAATATCTATATTTAACACAATTATCGTTGTAAAACAACTCCCTTACATTAAACATGTTATATTTGTACATGTTTTGTATGTTAATTATTCATATACATATTGAATAAATAGCTTACTTATTGAGATGGGTATGCTAGATATGATATAATGGCATAACCCCTCATTGTGTCACGGTACGCAAGAATAGCATTCAGTTCTGTAACTGGAATTGCACATCATTGCAGGTACGGCATTGCCAGCCGACTTTGAGTATTGCAGGTAAGTATCTGTGCAATTGTGCGGTCAGTTCAAGGTGCTTTTTATGTCACATTTGACACTGTTTGCAAGGTTAAGCTCATTTGCTGAAAAATACATCATGCAACAATGGAAAAACAGGTCTCTAGCGTGTGAGCAAATGTGAGTGAAAATCACTGCGTGTGAATGTGGAAAATTATTTTTTCACACCGGATGTCTGACACCTGTCTTCAAAGCTTAGCTAAAAGGTTAACTTATCCCATCAGAATCAAAACTCCATGCATCTATCCTTAAATACAAATTATGTTTTAAACTGCAGCAAACAAACAAACAAACAAAAAGACAAGCTAAAATCGTGGACAACTGACATGTGAGAGTCTGGAAAAACAGTGAGGTATCAATTTGACTTGCTATCACTAAACTATGTCACCTAGCATTGTGTTGGACTGGCGAAAAAAATTGTGTGACGCACAATGCATGAGTCGTTTTTTTAACCACAAAATATAGGGTTATTTCATTGCATATTTATCTGACCATTTTTGCCACGACCATTTTGGTGTTTCTACACTAGGGCCAACCAAAATATTTTTTGCCAGTGAGAAATGCATGAACTGGATTTGAATGTTATTTTAGACTGTGATGAAATTTAAAAAACTGAAAATCTCAGAATTGTATTCGTGTACCCCCAGTGTCACAGCCCTGTCACTCTGTCAGTCTGGGTTTTGGTCTGACAGCACCGTGACATCATCGCCCCATGTATGTGTTGTATTTCTTTGTCTGTCTTTGTGTGAGCATGCGGTTTCAGTTGTATTCCCTGCTGTGCACTCTTCGGTCTGTGTTGTTTCATGTCGGGAGCATGGTGTCTGGATCCTGACTTCCTGTCTGGTTCGGTTTCAGCCTGTGTCAGGATTTGGAGACTTGTGCTCTATGTCTGTCTGTTATTGACATGGGCGTATCGCACTTCTAACATCTTGGCAGCATGCACTCACGTCAATAGTATATGTCTGTCTTGTTAAGACAGCTTGCGACCCGGGCATGCAGCACCACGTAAGGCACACATGTGTTCGCTAGCTGTCTTCATGTTGTGCTAAGGTTCGGTCACTACAGTCTGAGATTTCTTGTTTGTGTGTAGCCAAATTCTTGCACAGGTGTCCTTATTTTTGTCATCTTGCTTTTGTTAGCTTATTATTAATTAATTTGCCTCAACTGTCCCCTGTTAACGCATTTGATTTATCTCCTTATTTTAGCCTCCTTGTGTGTGCTGTCCAGTGCCTGTTCGTCTTGTTTCCAGTCTTGTGTTTGTTCCAATCGGTCATGTGTGTGTTGGTTGGTCAAGTTTGTCAGTCGGTTTGTTCCCCCATCCCTACCTGGTCCAGTTGGTCCTGTCTCCAGTTTCCCCTGCCCTAGCCTGTATGATTTACATTGTTTGTTTTCCCCTACGGGGTTGTTTATTTTTGTTTGAGTTTTGGTTGTGTTTTTTTCCCATTTTTGTATTTAATACATTTCCTTTTATTTTTTCAAAAACTCTGTGTTTAGGTCCTGTCTCTGCACCCTTGACAGCCAGGGGTATGCATACCCCACTTAGGGAAACACTGTCCTAGAATACGTAAAATGAAAAGCTGTTTTCCTGATTCTGCTGCGTTGTCTCTTTTCATCCATGTTCTAAATTAATGAGCTTGCTGCATTCGAGCCTGTGTTGGTGATATGACATAGATAATTACCCAGTGTGTTTCTGAAACGAGTATGAGACCTCGCTGCCATGCAAGGTTAAACAAAGTTCAATGAAAAAATGACAGGCACATTTGTGAACTAGCACTTTACTTATATTAATATTTTCTTATTCATATATTTTTATTCACTCATTGCCTTCTTTGTGGAGCATCTTAATGAAATGCGGCATAATATCAAATGACAGGAACACACTGCAAGCAATAGTTACATTTTATGAAGGAATTGTCAGTTGTGTTTACTTATGTAAATCTCTCCACAATAATGTTGGGTGTTTTGTAGATGGTTGTTAGGGTGTTCTCTGTAGTTACTAAGGTGTTCCATATGGTTGCTAGGTGGTGCTTGACAGGGCATTCCTATGTAGTTGCTAAGGTGTTCTGATTGTTTTTTTAGTGCATTGTTATGCAGTTGCTTGGGTGTTACTAAGTCAATGCTAGAGTGTTGGGTGGTTGCTGGGGCATTGCTAGATGGTTGCTAGAATGTTATGATTGGTTGCTAAGTTGGTGCTTGAAAGCACAAGTCATAAGAGCCCTTAATACTCTGTTATTTTGGTCCCATAAGTACTTCCATAGATTCAATGGTGCTTCCTTGGCTTCATTGTAGAAAAGTAGTAGCACACTAATGCTACACATGTTGCATGATTTGAAAAACGGTGCAGAACAATTTAATTGCTAAAGTTAGGGGTAGGGGTTTGTCTAATACTATGATCAATAGTGCCTTAGCAAGCAGCACATAAAATAACAAAATTTGTATTGCTTTTTGAATACATGCCCTCTATACCAATAGAAAAGGACTTTGCTTTTGCTTTTACCACATGTGCCCTTGCTAGCATGTGCCCTTGCTAGCACCCACCTGTCCTTCTCTACAGAGTATAAAATCCCCAAGTCCCCCCTGAGATTTAGAGCGAAGGAGGCAATAATCTCCCCAACTCATTAACTCCCAAATTAATTGATAAGCAAGGGGTTGGTAGGCATGTAGGTGTCTTATTAAAGTTCTTCAAAGCCTCAGAGATGTGCTTTGGTGCTAACTTTGATCAATAATTGCTGAGAACTTTTGCACAATTAATTGATTACTCTTGGGAGTGCAGGTTTCCCAAGTTCTCTGTAGTTTGAGTTCTTCTTTAAAGTTTTATAGTGTATTGTAGAATAGTGATTGTCCGTCGTTCATAAGACCTTTATCTTAGTTAAAAAAGAGAACTTGGCTTCTTTGTATTATCTTAATCATACATGAAATGATAAATGAATTTTAGATTGCAATAAATAAAATTTAGAGGGCATCAGGAAAGTGTTTCTCTTGCCAAAGGACCTTGGGTTCTTGATGTGCACTTCATGGCAGAAATGTGCATTTGAAATGGTTCCAACCATAAACAGTCATGTTTCCTTAACCTGATTTCTATAACTTGCAGTATTTTCTAAGTAAAATCAACTTCTGATCCAATGATGAGAAATGTAAACAAATAGTTTACCCAAACATGAAAATTCTGTCATCATGTACTCACCCTGACTAACTTTCTTCCGTAGAATAAAGAAATTAAATGTAATAAAATTTCCCCCTTTGCTGCAGCTTTCAGATCTCAGTCATGTACAGTACTGTGCAAAAGATGTTACACAAAAACAATTGTCTTAAGATGATTATTTACTTTATTAAAGTAAAGATTATCTGTTACTTTAGTATGTCAATAGGAAATATACATTTTATACTTCCAAACATTCCTTTGCAAATGGAATAGAAGAACAGGGAGTCCTGCAACAAATGACATGGCCCTCACAGAGCCCCCCACTGAACATCGGGACAGTCTGGGATTACACGAAGAGACAGAAGTAATTGAGACTTAAGTAAAGAACTGTGGTGAATACTTGGAACATCATACCTGCCAACAACCAAGAAAAACTGTGTCCAGGTGTAAGTAGGAGAATTAGTGCTGTTTTGAATGCAAAAGTGTTCCCAGCAAATATTGATTTAGCTAATTTTCTGTTTATGGGAATTTATATTATGTTAATTGATTAATGAAAACTATTTATGTCATAATTTTTTTTTTTTAAGAAATCCTCACTTTGAAAGTTTTTCACAAGCGCCTAAAACGTTTGCATAGTAATGTATTTGCATTTAATATTGCCACGTTGCGAAGATGTGTGAGCACCAATGGTGCTACCCTGGTGAATGGAATTTGAGAGTTACAGCGAAGGACAAGATTTCAGTAGCATCTTAAATTTTCATCAGATCCTCTCAGAAAGTGATAACATGGCTTCAGAAGATACGACTAGTGTGCTATATAAGTCTTCTGAAGCCATATGACAGTATCATAAAGGGTGACCTTTACCATATTGATACCATAGATATTGTCATAAAGAAAATTTAATTTCATGCTAAATCTTTGTCCTTTTTGGAGCTTGACAGCCCCTGGTCACTATATGTTTCAATGTATGGAAAAGAGCAATGCAGGTTGAAAATAAGATAGTGATGAGTAAATTATAAAATAATTGTTATATTTGGTGAAACATTTCCTTTATGTGAACATTTATTTTCTCATATTTTTTGTCCTTCACTTTGCTTTCCTTTCCCTCAACAATTTCCTAAAATAAAGTTTTAAAGTCACTGGAAAGGCTCATTTGCCATCATTGCAACTGTTTTTGATGCTTAACTTATGTCCTGTAATGATCCCCCAGAAAGATCACCTCTAATGAACTCCCAGACCTCCCTGTGTGTGTTCATCATGTTGTGGTGGAGGTAACTAATGACCCTCATGCATTAAGTAAATGAGTTTTGTTCAACTAGTGGAATTACAATGCCGGAGGTCTAATGAGCTTGCACGTGTTTCCAGGGCTTTTTGCTGCAAAGAGTCAATGTGTCATACCTTAATCACTTCAACTATAAACTCTCTAATGTGATTGCTTTGTAAGCTACAGGTTGTGATATAATAGCAGCTATTACATGCTCATTTTAAAACACTTTGAGGCCCCACAGGGCAGCTTTGCACCTAGGGCAATTTTTTGGGCATTGTCATTTCTGATAATATAAAGTTTTCAACATCATGCATATGTTCAGGCTTAGATTGTGACGGCATAACATATTCAGAATACAAAAAAATGAAGCACTCTATTCAGCCTCCGTAAGGTTTTCAAGCATCTGTATTCAGAAAACTTAATAAAATGCTATTAATGCTTTAGAAAACTTATCTCATAAAAAAAAAAAAAAAAAAAAAAAAAAAAAAAACTTGCACGTGAGCAGTGTTGCCAGGGTTCAATACAAAATTGGGCTAATTTGAAAACACAATTGCGGGTTGCCAGGGTCTAATACCAAATTGGGCTAATTAGAAAACACAGTTGTGGGTTAAAATGATAGCATCATGGGTTGTGGATTTTTGTATCACCAAAAGGTCTCATGGTAGACACTAGATAATGAAAATGCAATGTCATGTATTATGATTCCGAGATTGAATATCTGGCAACCACACCAGAATGTTGTTGTCTTAATCAGCGCGCTGTTAGCGGTACATAATAATCAATACAGCTACATTTTTACACAAATATTACATTTAAACACATGATTCATTATTTCCTGCGATTGGAATTGCTGTGAAAATATCATATACAGTGATTCATAAAAAATAATAATCTAAAATTAACAATTAAAATCAAGGAGTTAAAAGAATTAAAAAGTATCTGGAAAATAAAAGTATAAATAGGCCTTAATATGGAAGCAAGCATAGTTAAAAGCATTATATTACTACATTATCACAGGACCTCACTATGTTGCATGTTTAATTTCTGCAAGTGGCATCCAGTTATCTCAAAAATATGATTAATCTGCATTTTGTATCTAATTTGATGTCAAAATGTATTAATCTTTGTCAGTCCAATCAAATAATGGGTTAAGAAGAAGATTCAAATACATAATGCTTAGTAGCTACAATGTCACAGCCAGTTGTTTTTTGGTCTTGGAAGTACAGGCAACATTTTTCTTGTTGGAAAGATGAGATTTTGTAGTTGACTGCAAACTGTCTTCTGCCTTCCATAAAGACAAACACATGTGTCCACCACATCTAATATATAGAATGCAAGTTTATTTCAAGTAAATCAATGTAGTGCTCAGTTCATGAAATTGCTGACAAATAGCTAGCTGGCAGTTTAGACTGATTTATATGTTAAAAGTAAAGGCATATCACACATAATCCTTCCAATGTGCTTTGCCTTCTTAGATATGTATTCTAAAAGTATGCTTCTATTCTGAATATGTTACTTGTTGATGTGATGTCATGATCAGAATACATTGCTGAATACATTTAAGAGAGAGTATTTGGTATTTATTTTATTTTAGCTGAAAAGTTTTGATGGAAGGGTGTTTTGGAAAGGGTTTTATAAAGCTTTCAGAGATTAAAAAAAAATCTCTCTCCATCTCTCTCTCTCTCTCTCTCTCTCTCTCTCTCTCTCTCTTTCTATTGTTTGACAGACAGGATCTGTAGGATGAGTATGTTTTCCATTTAGTGTGGAATGAGCTTTGGTCAATACTGTACAAAAAGGAAGCTTCTTTCTCTTTTATCAGAGGCCATATGCAATGATGGGCTGTAGCTGTCACTCAAACATTGTGTCAGTTCTTTACTACTGCTTCTGTCTGTGTTTGTTTGATATGTAAGGAATTGTACAGTATAGTCAGCCATTTTTATCGCAATGATCAGGACTTTAACGCAGAGCAGATCATGCTTGTTATTGTACATGGTAAGCGACTTAGATGGGATATGAATTCAAGGATTCAGCCACACTTCAGAGGTGAACACCTGGATTGACTGTCCATTACAGCTGGATACAGATTTAATAACCCTTCACATTTGCAGCTTGTGTAAATCTGGACCATTTTTTTTTTTCATCATTTTTTTTACTGTTTTAGTTTTATATAGCTTTTTATAGCATTGTTGTTTTACCAAATCTAATATGCCCATTAATATAAGTATTTGGGGGCAACAGTTTGCCGACAATTTGCATGCTTCACATAAATTGGGACATATAGCTATTAAATATTGCCTGGACTGAGTGCTTTCAGGAGATATGTTTATATCACATGCACATTTTAATGTATTATTCTTGTAAGAAAACCACAGGTTCTTTAAGTATTGGCAGGTGGGGGGAATTTGTCCTTCAAGGATATTAGCCAATTATAACGTGTATATTGAAGTCTTAAAAGGGACTGCACACTCTGTTTCCGACAGAGGGCCTGAGACAGGGTGGAAAAAAACATTTTAATATATTTTGATAGTTGATACAAGATACCAACATTATATGTGAGCCTCAAGAAAAATAATAAAGTAATACATGCATGACATGGCCCCTTTATGCTTTCCCTGTGAATCTCAGCAAACAGTTGTTTTAAAAACACAGAACAAATATTGTTTTGTTTTCATATATCGTATAGGTGAGGGAAATCTGAAATGCACTGCCTGGCCAAAAAAAAAAAGTTGAAGTTTGAATTTAAATAAGCAGATACTTAAGAGCCTATGATTGGATCATTATTGCAATCATTAATGTTTCAGCTGAAAACATTATTTTAACCCTAACTGATGCAGTGTGTATCTTCTAATTTCTTAAACAACCATGTCAGAAGACATATCCGGTGGTCGTGGAAAAGATGTTACTGTGTTTTAGAAGGGGCAAATTATTGGCCTGCATCAAGCAAAGAACACAACCAAAGAGATTGCTGAAATTACTGGAATTGGGTTGAGAACTGTCCAACACATTATTAAAACCTGGAAGGATAGTGGTGAACCATCAATTTAGCTGAATAAATGTGGTCAGAAAAAAATGTTGAATGATTGTGAATGCTAAAACACTTGAAGTCGCATTGTAAAAAAATGCAGTAGAACTCACCTTTGTGTTAATAGAAAGTAAGTAAGAAAGTAAGAGCTTTTCCACATGCACAATGCAACAAGAATTTACAGGATTGGGACTAAACAGCTGTCTGGCCACAATAAAGCCACTTGTTAGTGAAAAAAACTGCTTCAATTTTCCAGGGAGCATAAGGATTGGTCTATGTAGCAATAGAAAATGGTCATGTGGTCTAATGAGTCCAGATTTACCCTATTCCATAGCGATTGATGTGTCATGGTAAGAAGTGAAGAGAATGAAGCGATGCACCCATCATGCATAGTGCCCACTGTTCAAGCCTCTGGAGGCAGTGTTATGATCTGGGTTTGCTTCAGTTAGTCATGTCTAGGCTCAGCAACATTATGCAGCCATAAAATTAATTCAGCTGACTACCTGAATGCACTGAATGGCCAGGTTATCTCATCAATTGATTTTTTTCTTCCCTGACAGCATTGGCATATTCCAGGACGACAGTACCATGATTAATCTGGCTCAAATTGTGAAAGAGAGGTTCAGGTAGCATTAGGAAACATTTTGACACATAAATTGGCCACCACAGAGTCCTGACCTTAACCCTATTGAAAGTCTTTGGAATATGCTGGAGAAGACTTTATGGAGTGGTTCGACTCTCCCATCATCAATACAAGATCTCGGCCAAAAATGAATGCAACTCTGGAAATAAACGTTGTGACGTTGCATAAGGTTGTCGAAACAATGCCACGATGAATGCGTGCTGTAATCAAAGCTAAAAGAGGTCCAATGAAATATTTTTTTTTTTTTTTTGGCCAGATAGAGTAGTAACTAGTTGATACAACAATAATAGACCTTCTTGGACAATCTCGGTGAATGTCTGTATAGGAAACACGGAAGAAATTAGCAGAAAATGTATGGAGACATTGCGATCAGAATTGCTTATGCTGTAAGTAATGTGTAGTGATTATTTCAATAATCTCGAGAATAGCATGCTATGAATTAAACCGTGTCAGCCCATATTCTCAAATGCTTGTCTATAACATCAGCAAGGACACCAACATTTTCTTCAAGATAAATCAAAACTAATAACTAAACATTAATTAACATATTACATTTACATTAATGCATTTGGCAGATGCTTTTATCCAAAGCTACTTACAGAGCCCTTATTACAGGGACAATCCCCCCCAGAGCAACATGGAGTTAAATGCCTTGCTCAAGGACACAATGGTGGTGACTGTGGGGATCTAACTGACAACCTTCTGCTTACCAGCTCAGTGCTTTAGTCTACTATGCCACCACAACTCCATATTAACACAGGTACATTATTAATTCAGGTCTTAGTATAGGTAATAGAAAATAAAGAGTTCACAGCATCATAGTGTGTTATGAGATATTATGAGCAGTTCTGTTCACTTACTCTAACGATATCATGAGTTTTATCACCATAAAATGATGCTTTTCTCTTTTCACTCAGAGATTTCAATCAAATTTCTGTGTAATTTAAAGATTTATTTTACAAAAAAATAAGATAAATATGCTTTAAAATGCCACTCTTCATTCTAGTCCACGTAATAATTTTATTAATTCCGTTGATGAGAATATTTTTTTTTACAAATAATTCACTGTTCACTGCAATCTTTTTGGGAAGTTCTGCAAAGCTTGTCATAATGAGTATTAGTTGCCAAGGAGCGGGGCGGAGCTTAGACAAGGGTCAATTATGATCTTGCAGGGCGATTCTGAGCGCTAGCGGAGGGTGCAGCAGACCACTGTGATCTGACACACCCTGCCAGTTGTACTGTACAGCTTCACTCACTACTGTGGTTCAGACACATGTCGAAAGTGTACTTGACTACACTGTGCATCAAAATATATGCCAGTTATAATGCATTTCTCCATCATTTCATCATTATTTGATTAATTACTTCTGATATGATCGATAGAAAATATACACAAACATCTCTTTTAAATACAATTAATTAGACCATCTGGTGATAATAGCGTGATATAAATTGTGCCGGGCAATTTTTGTAAATAAAGCAAAATGTATAATGAGCCCAATTTACATACACTGTAAAACCGAATAATTAGTAGAATTCAATAAATGTGAGGTTTTAATTTTGTACAACTCATACATGTTTATTGCTCTTAACTTTGCAACTGAAACATTGAGTAAACTAACAAGTACATTTTGTTGGCACTTAACTCAATTTAATATTTAATATTTAATGTAATCTCAATTTAAATATTTTAAGTAGAGGAAACATACTAGCTAGAATTAGCTAGTATAGTGAATGCTAGCATGCTGAATGCATGTTGAGTGGTAACACTGTGCTTTTATTAGCATAGCAATTGCTCAATGACTAAAGCAGTATAGAATATTCTTAACTTGTTCCAGTCCTCAACCTAAGTTCAAGCTCCACTATTCACCATATTGGAAGCCCCCAAAACTCTACATAACAGAATCACTTCTGAATAACACAACATAATGGTAAACACAAAAAAATCCCCTGCCCAGTTTAAGTTAAATTTAAGTTGCTATTAATTTAAAAGAAACAAGTTCATTAAACTCAAAACAATACAATAAATCAGGTTACTTAAAAGGTGTCAGTTTTTGTGAACTTAAAAGAAATAGAAAGTTCTAAATACTCATCAAAGTTATTATATATATATATATATATATATATATATATATATATATATATATATATATATATATATAATAACTTAATATATATTCTATATATAATAACTTATATATATTCTCGGCTGATTTATTAATACATATGCACCCAGACTCCTGTATGCTTAATTTGTTTTTGTGCAATTCGCATCAGACGGTAAGTAAACAGACTATGGGCGGTCAGTGGGTGTACTGTCGGAGGTTGAGACTAGAGCAGGCATCACTGCAGGTAGAATGAAGACATTACATTGCATAAGTAGTAATTCAACTCATGATGAAGTCTGCTAAAAATCCTTGGCTGAAACGGCACTGACAGATGTCCTTGACTGGAATCATGGTGAATGTTAATGATTGCCTACTTAAAGACTGCATGGCTTGTATTTCACTTAGCTGCGCTCACATTGCAGAATTATAAGGACATACATTTTGATTTGCTGCTTCACCGTCACTGTTACATGGCAGTTAGTAGCTTTTGATTAATGATGTTCTAATCTTCTTTCAATATATCATGTGTTGATATGAGAATATCTTTTTGAGTTGAAGTACATGGAAATAGATAGATAAAAATCGCCTGACGAGTGATTAAAAATTCACAGAGTATGGGTCAGAGATGCGGGTCTCACTTTGATAGACAAGAAGCAAGTCAGACGGCAAGAGAGACTGACAGCAAGAGCTTGTTTGCGATGACAAGGTCTTGATTTTAGGGTCCCGTGAAACGGGACCACCAGGGATGGACCCGACTGTGGTGGGTGAGTGGGGGATTGGGCCAGCTCCTTACCCTGTTGTGTTCTCATACAGCTCTGACCCCAAGGGTTGCAGATTGTCTGAGTGACTATGTTCACCCGTCTCTCATTTTCTACAGCCAAAAACAGGAGGGTGTGGGGTGGAAGAGTCACTTGAGCAGCAGATGGATGAATAAATTATTTAGTGATGCTTCAATAAATCAGCCTTGTTGTCAGGCAATGAAAAGTGTGAGTTGAATGAATCGTTTTCATTTTCATAACATTTTAAGAGAACACAATAGTAAGAACTGGACTGATAGTCGATGATGCTTTTTCAATACAATACAACTGAATGAAGCATTGTATTCAATAAATATGTATTCAAATATCACTTTTGTCATTGAGAGAGCATAATAGAAAGGGTTTTTTCACAGTTGTGTAATAACAATAGTTGTAGTCAGTGTCATTTAATCAAAACACCCATGCAATAATAATGCTGTGCTTATAAAAAGAGAATAGCCATAATTAAATACAAAAAGTACTGACGTTTATCTGCCTTGCACTTAAGCAGAGTTTTTCAGCTTTTTATTTTTTCACATTTTCAGTGTCAAAGAACAAGAACATCATTGTATGATGTATTCAATTTTGTGACAAGTTTGGTTGTAAAAGTATTTATAAAAATGCATTTAAATTCTTGGCTACGGTGGACACATCAAATGAAGTCCTATCACTTACATACTAATTTCAGTAATAATTTCGTTTTTCAAATGGTGAGAATATACATCATATCGGTATTAATGTACTGTATTTATAGCAAACTTAAATTACTATGAGTAAACAATGTTTTATTGAAAATGTCTTTGTGCGAACTATCATTCAGATGTAGGTAAATTTGCACCAGCTTGCTAATAACCGCACGCCAATGTGTTCATGTTGACTGATCTTAACTTACTGAATGCCATAAACAGGAATTAGCTGCCAGCCTAAAAATAGGTGGAGCTTCAGGTTACACCTACTGACGATGTGGACCAATGGTGGAAGGTGTTTAGCAGCCAGTAAGATTTTTTTGCTGAAAGTTCGCCAAGATGAGCTGTAATGGACCACCGAAACGATTCTCTTCTAAATAACATCACACCCGTTCTTTCATTTCGTAGTATATCATGATCTTAACTATTCTTTGTACAGAAGTTATGGTTAGAGATTTGAACTGCTTACCCTAAGTATTAAACCTTGGTATATAATGCCTCAAATCATACCACTTTTTGAAGAGAGATGTGTTATTACTTTTTAAGCAATTAGACAAATTATTTAAGTCTGGAGGGACCCACGCCACATTCAGGGATGAGAATATTAAAGACTTGGGGTTGGGCTCTTTTGTTTGGGCCAGTAAAAAAATACCTAGCAACCACATAGAAAGGCCTTGCAACCCCATAAAACACAATAGCAATCACACATGCCCTGGTTAGTCCCAACTCCCCACCCTGTTTATTTTTTATTTTTTTAAACCTTCAGTTCTTTTCCACCATTTCAGCTCTCTAAAGCACTTTACATTATATCAAACAACAAAGCCTAATGGCATATGTAATTAGATGTGACTCTGCTCTTTGCACATTTCTATAGGCTGTATTTTTCTTTCTCAAGGGCAAAAGAGACATATAGCCCAGCAGTTTTTATGCTTGAACAGTTGGGTATACATGCACAACGCAACATCGCATTCCATATCACATGGGACATCATGTCCACATCCAATATAATATCATACAGTATATGTAATAAACTTGATCAAATATAAAATCCATCATCATTGCTACATGCTATATTAAAATCACAGCCTCACCTATAGGGTCCCACAAAACAATATTTGCAAATGTTTGATAATTGCTTTTTTGTGTGTGTGAGGGGTAGATTAAACCATATGGTTTGCTCAGTAATAGGTCTCCCATGGTAAGTCAGAGGAAGGCATGGAGTGTGTTTTCAATGCAGCGGCAGATATAGAGGTGTTACCCTCAGGAATTGGAGCCATTTTTGCTTCTTGGTGGCAGGTGGCCATCAGATATTGTGTACCATGTTTGGGGCTGAATACACAAAGGCTTCATCCACAGAGCTAAACCAAGTCAAAGAGGTTTTAAAATGTTGATGCTGTGGATCAGGCTTCCTTTTCCAGCTTTTTGTTTTGCAAGCATGGAAGCATTTATATGATGATTTTAGAACATTTAGCACTTCTTTCTTCCTGCATTTAGTGTCAACCTCTTTATCTTGAATGTACTGTCTAAATGTATTTGCTAGTACATATTAGGATTTAATGATAAAAGCTTAAGTAATTGGATTCATGGTAAATACCATTTCAGAAATTATTATTCACTTGTTTGCCATTACTTTCAAGTAACAAGTTAGTTTAATGACTTTTGTGGAGACAGGCATTGTGTCTTTATCGAAAAATTATGCTCGACAATTAACTTGTTCCCTTCATTATCCTTGCTAAGAGCGAGCAACAACTGCTAAGCACATTGTCTTTAACTAGTAATGACTTGCTTTTTTTCTTGATAGATTTCTCTTGGTTTTTGATGAGGTAAACAAACAGCTGCCAAGGAATTGTGAACGTTATGCATGAACATTTATTCAGCTCCCAGAGGAGCACCAGCAAAACATCGCAAACTCACCCAACCAATTAGCATTAAGAACCAGTTCAACTCAATTAGCATTTTGTTTTGCTTTTTAAAACTACACTTTTCTATAAGTTGCATTCTTCTTCACTCTCAATTTCACTACATTGCAATATCAAGAATCTCCTGAAAGGGATCTGCTGGACCTCTAGAACTCTCAAAATAGATGAGGTGGTAAAGAAACCTCTGAGCTGCCAGATACTATTTCAGTTGTTCAATACAATGCCAATTTACCATATGGAAATAAAGCATGGGTGTTGAAATACATCCAGTGAGGGTGAGCATATCTGGCTGCATATCATTAGGCTCACAGAAACAGTCATATCTCTCGAGTATTCCCTACATCGGTAGCATGACCTCTGCGTTTGGTAATTGAAACCAGAATTATTCAATCTGTATTGTACCGTTCCCTACATTTGACCAAATTGGATAAAGGTACTGGGGAAAATCAAGCCAATCAAAGTGAATCTTCAGAGACATGAGGGAAAAAAAGAGATGCAAGCTCTCTGCTGCGTGATTGGACTTGGTTATTGGATCACATATATGATTTGTTGGATGTGCCAGGTCTAATAATTTAACAAGCAGAGAAAGGTATTTGAGCTGTTCAAATGAACTTTATATTCAGAGATGCAAGTTAATGTCTGAAAATAGTAATTTCCACAAGTTTCCGGAAGCCTAAGTTTGGCGCCCAATGTGTCAACCCATTACCTTGTAAACACAACCTGGTGTCCAGACAGATAAAAATACCTGCCTGAGTGCACCTGGAAGTTGTGTTAAGTCAGTAAATTATACTGGAGCTGGCCAGAATGAGAAAATGCTTTCCAGTTTAAGAGTTTGGTGTTTAGTAATGCAGTATGCATAAGACGGTCAGAGAACAGACTGTTGGCAAAGCTCTGTTAGTGGATATCCAAATTACTTGCTACTACTGACCTCAAACAAAACTCTAAATCATTTAAAATTTTTAGTTTTCACAAATCTCACAAACTTTTGAAATCCAGTGATTATTTGTTAATTAAAAGCTTCCATTTTATTAACCCCATACTTTAAACACAACTTTGTTTTGAGGCAGACTGATAAAAAAGTCTGGTATACTTCTATTTTTGTTCAATTGCATCAAACTAAACAATTAGATAGCCAAACAAATCTCTTTCTTTCTTGGAAGAATTGCATCCTCTGAGTTATTTATTAGTCAAACAGTCAAAACTGAGCAGCACTCTGCATAAAAATGAGCCATAACTTCAGCACAGACCTCAATCATTTGGTGATAATAATACAGCAGATATCAGTGAGCTGTGCGCTTCGCTGCTTCCTTTTAAGTGCTAGTGAACTGAACGATGATGGAAATTAACAGACTCGACATCTGTTGCAGCAGGTTGTGTTCTGAGGAGTGCTTTTAACGATCGTTGCACTATCGATCAAGGCCCCGGCTCTGTTTAATCTATCAGATTTCTAGCCAAACCATAGGAGATGCTAGGGCTGGTTCATTTGATTACCTCTGATCAAGAGAGAACACGTATCTCTGTCATAATCCTCCTTTGGTTGTGTGTTGGTAAAGACCTTGATCAAAGGCAGGATGGGATTACACACAGAGATCAGCAATGGAAGGTAGGGAAAGAGAGAGAGGTGATGAAAGAAAAGATCCCAACCCTTTTAAGCAGTGGTTCTCAACTTGTGGGTTGCAAACCAAATATGGTTTGCAGGTCTATTCTGATAGCGTCACAGGCAGCAGGGATAAACGAATGCTACATGCAAGTAATGAGATGCAATTAATCATATGTGCATAGTGAGGATAGCAAAATAAATAGAATTGAAGTCAGATTTTGAAAGAAAAGAGAAAATGCTCCCCAAATCTGTTGTTGTTGATGTCAAACTCTAGATTTCTCACACTTATTGACAAACTAATTTTCATGTCTTTTCCATGACCTTTTCAGTTATTTGTGACTGGATGAGGATTTTTATAAATCATTTTGATTCAGACTGATTGGTTGATGAATCATTTAGACCGATATGTGAAACAGTTTAACACAAATCATATATCACTATGGTTTGACAGCAAAATTTTATGATACAGAAGACCTATATGTACTGTAGTTGATTAAATATTTAAGAAAAAAAAAACAATATAAATGTCCATATCTTTTCCATTATTTAAAGATTTCATTAATTTCAATGACTTTTCCAGGCCTGAAAACACAGTTTTAAAAATTCCCACAAACAAAAACAGTATATAACATGGTTGTTATGATCTCATGGATGCATGAGCTCTCTGAGTGAGAAGGGAATATAAGGTAGACTTTAGGAGAGTTATAACGATGTAGAGAGAAAACAAAATGGATTTTGTGGCTGTAGTTTTATATTAACTTCATAAAACTTTATTTTACATTACATATATTATTCAAATTTTACATATTATATATTTTACTCTCATCTGCTGAGGTACTTCTGGTTGGGAATTAACATTACTTGCATTTGAACATCATATTTTCGGGTAAACCTGCTTAAGTTTGCCTAAGGAATGATGCACGTTTCCGTTGTGAAAGAAAGTTGCATTTGAAGGCTGCATTCAGAGCGTCCTACTAGCTTTTCTGAAATGAGACAGCCTTGATGATGTTTACAGCTGGCAAATGTGACCTCCAGAGCATACAGCCTTTATCTGTCAATCTAGCCAATTATGCAGATACCAGTTGAATTATGGACATTTAAGGGACTTTTAAAAGAACTAAAATTATTCAGCCTACATCATGTTAATTTAGCATATTTTTGGGTCTATCAATTTCTCAGAAATATTGATAAAATTAAATGTTTCAATTCAATGTTAATTTTGCCCTTACAAAAAAATCGAAACTAGCTGCAAACTTGCCACAAATTTGCCACTTGTTGTTTTCACATGTAAATGAGCTTTTGATTCACTGCAGATGTTTGCCAGAAGTTTGGAGCTCTTCAACGGTAGTGGTGAATCTCCTGCAAAACTTTGGCAACAATGGACATTTTGCTGCAAGTTTGCCGCAAAGCTCGTTTGCTTGTTAAAAATGTTCAGTGGCAAATTTGCCATGATCTCTCGATTTTTGTAAGGATGGTACTATTAGTTCACCACTTGATGTTAATATGTAAAGTCTTGGTCCTAATGTAAAACCATTTGAGAACACTGCTTTAGAGTGCTGAAATATGGATCCTAAAACACAATCTAGCCATCACTTCTGACATTTTGACGCATTATGAGAATAAAGACTATCATCTTGGCTTGCCGATGGCTTTTTCAGAGCCATGTCAAGTCAAGTCAAGTGGTTTTTATTGTCGTTTCAACCATATACAGTTAGTACAGTACACAGTGAAACGAGACAACATTCCTCCAGGACCATGGTGCTACATAAAACAACATAGGACAAACACAGAACCACATGAGACTACACAGACTAAATAAAAATACCTATATAAAATACCTATATAAAGTGCACGTGCAAAAACGTGTGCAAAAGTAAGGGACAGTACAATAAATTTCTAACAATGAACATTACAATAGGCACAGTGATGGACAGTGCAGCGCCGACCAGTACACAGTAGTGCAAAAAGATGACAGTTAATGCCAAATGTAAACATAACATACTATGATATAGTGTTCTATGGACATAGCAGTTATTGAGGTAGCAGACAGTTATAAAGTGGCAGTTATTAAAGTGCAACTCAGGACACGTGTGTGTGTGTGTGTGTGTGTGTGTGTTTGTGTGTGTGTGTGTGTGTGTGTCAGTCCAGTCTCTGAGTATTGATGAGTCTGATGGCTTGGGGGAAGAAGCTGTTACACAGTCTGGTTGTGAGGGCCCGAATGCTTTGGTACCTCTTACCAGACGGCAGGAGGGTAAAGAGTTTGTGTGAGGGGTGTGTGGGGTCATCCACAATGCTGGTTGCTTCGCAGATACAGTGTTTTATGTAAATGTCTTTGATGGAGGGAAGAGAGACCCCGATGATCTTCTCAGCTGTTCTCACTATCCTCTGCAGGGCTTTGCGGTCCGAACCGGTGCAAGTCCCAAACCAGGCAGTGATGCAGTGTAGCAGTTCAGTCGTGTTTATATTTTGGAGCGAATGGTTAGGAGCAAACAGCCCTTAAAGGTTCACTGGATCCCATGTAGAGGTAATTATAAAGTGGTATGATAAAAGAGACATAGCAAAAATCAAAACAAACTCTTAGCAAATGGTCCAGCACAACAACATCAACAAAGCCGACAGACATTACTATAAGTGTGCACACAATGTTTGAACATCTGTAGTTTTGCTGATGTAAATGAAGAGTAAAGCTTATTGAATTGGAGATGAACACAGCCTGTTAGGCAGACTGTTACCTGTGCGTGTAGCAGTGTGCCAACCGTACACTGCACAATTAAATCCTGCTGCATTCTATCTGGAATCCACTCCGTTAGCTGCAGATGCCAAAATACATCACCTTGACTGACAGAAACAAGCATGAGGTTATTGCGTTGTTATGAGTGATTTTAATGGAGTCTCATGGAAGGACAATGATTGAGCGCAAATGAAGTAATCCTGATGTAAGGAGAGGCTAAAAAATAATGTCATGGAGACTGTCCTTAAATCTGCTCTCGGTATTGGTGGGTATCTTGAATTTGTAGGCCTAGTCTCCCTAGGGAAGTCCTGCGGTGTGACAAATTCAACGCACAGTTGTTGTTTTTATTATTATTATTATACATGCCAAACTTGCTTGTGGATCATATTTATTTATTATATCAGCACTCATGATGTAATGCTTATGTAGCTCATTCTGCTGAAGAAATACTGGAGAGCATTTCATTAAATAAGTTTGGTACTTATTTAGGACTTTATGATAATACAGTTTCAACCATTATTGGCAGATTTACACCACTGACTCCTTTCAGAGGAAGGTGATAGATGCATTCGGAGTGACCTACTAGCTTTTCTGAAATGAGACAGCCTTGATGATGTTTGCAGCTGGCAAATGTGACCTCCAGAGCATGCAGCCTTCGAAACGAGACACAGCCTTTAACTGTCGCTTGGTAGAACCTAGCCAATTATGCAGATGCCAGTTGAATTATGGACATTTAAGAGACTTTTAAAACAACTAAAATTGTCAATTTTCCTTTTCAGCCTACATCATGTTAATTTAGCATATTTTTGGGCCCATCAATTTCATGGAAATATTAATAAAATTAAATGTTTCAATTCAATGTTAATTTTGCCCTTACAAAAAAAATCAAAACTATCTGCAAACTTGACGCAAATTTGCTGCTTGTTATTTTCATATGTAAATGAGCATTTGATTTGCCGGAAATGTTTGCCAGAAGTTTGGAGTTCTTCAGTGGTAGTGGTAAATCTCCGGCAAACATGTGTTTCAACCAGTATTGGCGCATTTACACCACTGACTCCGTTCAGAGGAAGGTGATAATGAATTACCAACTTCTTGAATGAAACACTGCTTTAACATAAAGGAAAATGCTCCAGTGTGACTTTGGGTAATTTTACAGTGCTTGAAAGCGAGTATTTATTCAAATAAATTAATTTGGTTAATTTTAAATGTAATCTTTCAGTGGCATACCCAAAATTAAAGGCTTATTCCTCAAAAACAAAATACAAGGAGGGTCAAGAGATTGGTATCATTTTAAAGAAAACTTTATCAATATTTGTAATGATATAGTTTATGATAAACTCTCAGCCCCAGAAACTGCTGAAAAAAAGGATCCTTATTTTTCTGATTTTACAATATGTATATATCAGGGTGTAAATAAGGTAGCTCCACTTGATTGTTCCCAATCATGCCACTTGTGAGTAAAATTTTGTGTTGATACAACAAAACAATCAAAAAAAAACATCTCCAAGTGTCCAAAAGCCTCTCCAAACAAATAAAACATAATAATTGTACATAAGAACTAATTTCACATGCAAACACAATAATGACTAAAGGTTTGGATAGCATGCAGACATGATTTTAGTAATAAGAATTCCATGAGTTCCTTTCTGTGCCATTTGCGTCATCATTGAGTCTGTGCCATTTTGGCACCATATCCTGTTTGCCATATGTAATGACTTTCACCACTGGTTGGAGCGATCTGAACCCAATCTGATTGGTATAGCGTTTCATGATGCTACAGCATTTACTATGAAGTCATCTGATCCAGGAAAGGTAAAGTGTTAGCCTGATAGCAAGATGCCAGATAGCCACATGATGTGTGCACATTGTGCTTCATGTGGGCTACCTAATGATCTACGCATCCGATTACTTTGTGCGTGGGATCGTTTTAAAGATAATAACCTAGTAAAAGTAAAGTAAATGGTATGTGACATTTTATTAATCTTTTTATTTTTTGTGAAGTTATAAGTGAAAACGCAGCATGTGAGCAAAACCTGAAACATGAATGTCAAATACAAGTACTTCGCTATTACTCACTATATTTTTGTCTGTGTGTAAAACACAGGGTTAGGCTGGTTGCATTCTGCTCTTTGAGAGCTTCCTAACAACATATAGCACACAACTGTTTGATGAGTTTGTTTGTACAGATTACAATAATATATATGTGATGAGGAGGAGGGTGTGGCCGGGCCATGAGGATGCATGCCCAGTGCTGAATTGTCCTAATCAGCTGGGAGGGAATAAAGACGAGCCAGAGGTGCCAGTTCTCGAGAGAGAGAGAGAGAGAGAGAGAGAGAGAGAGAGAGAGAGAGAGAGAGAGACACGCGCACGGCCACAGTGTGAGTGTTGGTGTGTTTATTTTTAAGTTAATTTATGTCATTAAAGTTATGCTGACTGTTCTTCCAGTTCCCGCCGCCTCCTTGACCATCCTGAACTCGGTTACAATATACAGCGCAACATTTTTTATGAATTATCAAAATGGAACACATCTAATTTGTCTGCAAATTTCAAAGCATTTGTTCAGTTTTGGTCATAATGCATATATGCATTGTAAAGTAGAACTTCTATGCTTTAAAATGATACCTATTTTGTGTTGGTAAAGACTGTAGTTATTAGCATTTTATATATATATATATATATATATATATAT
This sequence comes from Moxostoma hubbsi, assembly GCA_032164185.1. Lineage (NCBI taxonomy): Eukaryota > Metazoa > Chordata > Actinopteri > Cypriniformes > Catostomidae > Moxostoma > Moxostoma hubbsi. Next base: position 4,403,526 of record JAVLUX010000186.1, read on the forward strand.
ATATATAATTTTTTCTAACGGGCCTGCTGGTGGGCCCATCCAAGATTTTAACATGGTTTTGACCATAACAGATTGTTTGGCACATTTCAGTGTAATGCAGGCTTTACAAAGAGGCTGTTATAGAAGATTGAAGCAGTTAAAATACTGCATTGCCTCAACAGCAAACCCGCAGCTCGTGATTTAGCACAGCAAAGTGCTATGATTAATTTTAAATGAATTCAATAAAATAAGTGCTTGGACAGTGTGAAAAGTTCACTGATAGTTCCACTTGAAATGTATAAGAAGCTTTCTACCTCAATGTAAACAGTAGCTGAATATATGGTGTTCATGTTGAAGACGTTGACGTTATTGTCAGCTGTGTGAGGAGTGTTTGATGGAAAACTTATTGATGTTTTAGGAACAGCTGTGAGCGTTTTTTAGATGTTCAGCTAATGTTTATCACCTCATCTGGTGCAGACGCAGAAGGTGCATTTTGCCTTTCACAAACTCACAAATTACCCACCACATCTGAGTCATTTTGCCAGGTATTAGAGTTTAATTTAAGACATTTAAGATTTATGACACATTGTTTTGCTGAAGCACACACACTCTCCTAGTTTTGCTCCCATGGAGGCTAGTTAGTTTGTTGCACAGCAATAAATGGATAGAACGTTTAAAAGAATATTTCTCCAAAATCATTTTCTCTTATGCCATCTAAAACTTGTATGACTTTCTATCTTCTGCAGAACACTAAAGAAGATATTTTGACGGAGATATGATAGTCAATAGTTTTTTATTTCTCAATTAACGACCATCGTATGGAGATTTGGGTTCCTAGCCGCTGTCACATTTGGCTTGCTCAATGGGGGCCTAAAGACAAATACATTTTAAATGTGATTTTCAATCAAGTTTACATTTAAATTGCTCAGTTAGGACTTTAAGACATCATTTTCTGTTACAGCATAATTTTTTGTTGTGAAAGTGCTATACAAATAAAAATGACTTGTCTTGATATGATGTGAATACATCCATACACTGCAAGTCAATATGGACCAACATTTCCAAGCTCCAAAAAGGGCATAAAGGCAGTAGAAAGTTAATCCATATGACTCAAGTGGTTTAATCCATGTTTTCTGAAGTGATATGATTGGTTCTGGGTGAGAAATATACCAAAATGTAATACATTTTTCACTATAAATCTTGACATTGCAGTCTCCTTGGTGTGATCGTGATTTGAAGTGGATTACACTTCCTTGCTCTTGTCACATGTGCAGATTGTGTGTACAGTACGTGTATAAGCACAGAGCACGTGTTAACAAGTAAGGGATAATGTATAGTCAGGGTCCAAAATAAATTACACTTGCCTAAACTGGTCACCAGTCGCCTACCTACACTGTTATATGTATCCATTTTTTATATGTCTCTTATCACTCCACATTTTTTCTTCCCACATGATTAAATAATTTCAGCTCAAACCAATATCTCATGTTCATGTATTTATTTAGTAAGTAGCGTTGTAGCGTTGTAATAATTAGAATATAGAATTAATGTATATATTTATTTGTATATATTTATTATATATTTTAAATTTATATTTTTATATATATATATATATATATATATATATATATATATATATATATAAATAAATAAATATAAATAAATAAATATATAATAAGATAATATACAGTCAGTTCATCAAAAAACATTTATCGACTCCAGCTTTTGTCCAAAATGAATCCACGTTTTGTAGTGTTTTTGACAAATTTGTCACAATATGCAAACACAAAAAGTATGAATGAAGATTCATACTTGCCCACATTAAGTTCTTTGCAGGGGGCCTGGGTAGCTCATCAAGTAAAGACGCCGACTACCACACTTTGAGTTGCAAGTTCGAATCCAGTGCATGAGTGACTCCAGTCAGGCTTCCTAAGCAACCAATTGGCCCGGTTGCTAGGGTGAGTAGAGTCACATTTGGTTAACCTCCTCGTGGTCGCTATAATGTGGTTCTTGCTCTCGGTAGGGTGCGTGGATGCCGCGGAGAATAGCGTGAGCCTCCATATGCGCTAGGTTCCTGAGATAACATGCAGCTTAACTGTGTCAGAAATTATATTCGTCCTCCGCCACCCGGATTGAGGCCAGTCACTACGGCCCCACGAGGACATAGAGCGCATTGGGAATTCGGCATGCCAAATTGGGGAGAAAAGGGGAGAAAAAAAAGAAGTTCTTTGCATTTCATGTGTGTATTGTAGCTTCCTCTGACATCCTTTTTATGAATCTTGGAACAAATAAGTTTGTATGACTCCAGTGTTGTGCACGTTTAGGTCACTCTGTTGTGTGGAGGGTAGGCCTGGACTTGAAACACAACGAGGTGGGCTATTTCAGTGCATGTTAATGGAGTAAAGAGACGGAGAGAGAATGAGAGAGAGATGAGATCAGGTCCTGCAGACAATCTCATGGTTTTTTGTGATTGATTCTCTACTGATCTTGATGGAGCAGGATAGATATCACAAATCAATTCCTCAGATCCAACCGACCAATATTCAAAGATGTTGGATGACATTTAGCCAGATCTCAGGCCCGCCACCATTTTTTCCTTCATCCACTGCAGATAACAGCTTTCATGTTTGGCTGTGATTGGCTGATGCTATCACAGCGTGCCTTATCTCATGGTACTGTAGCCACTGTTTCCATGAAATGATTAATCAACATGTCTGTTTATATAAAGTACACTCTAGGAGGAAATTTGGTCCAGAGACCTTGAAGTAAATATATTTTTTGTCTAGACAATTTTCAACATTGAAATTCTACTTGAAACCAAAATTAAGCCTTTTTACTTTCTAAATGTACACCACTTGTTTTCTTGTGCACAGTACACTTTATTTTAAAGAAGAAAAAAAAATGCTTGTCTACATAAAACAAATTGCTCTGCCCCTGAAAACAATATTCATTTTCAGCCTATGCAACCAAGTCCTCACAGGCTATTGGTTAATGTTAACTGAAACTTGACCTTTGACCTCCACGTCCTGGTCAAAAAGCCTTCTCAAAAGTAGGTGCTGAAAACATATTCTGGCTCCATTCCAGTATGGAACACCCACAAAACCTGATATATAAAATTAAGTCCTACCCTACACATTTTTCTTATTGAATATCCTGTTTAATTCAGAAACCCAGTAAAAGGGGTTCAGAATGTCATCTTTAAATTGAAAAAATTAAATAAAAATAATAATAATAATCTAAATCAGTCAGCCAGAATAAAAGATAGCCCTCTCTACACATTGAGTTTGTAGGCCTACTATAGGGTGGTTTCAAAAATATATTTTAAAATCACATTTCATTCCAAACATGTTGTCTTGCATTCAAGCATGGAAGGACACATCAATTAACCTTCAACCTTTCGTCTGCTTTCAGCCTTCTTTAAACCCTTTGCATGGTCACAGTGCTTTTGATTTTGGGCCAATCTATGGTGGAGAACACCAGAAGTGATTTGGATACTTTGCCAGTGCATATTCACACATCAATGAGCTGCCTAACTGATTTAATGCAGTCCCACACTTTCACTGCTCCCAACAGAGGGAGATATCTGACATCTTAAGTAAAGTCTAATGGGGTTAATAATATTTGATTGATTTGATTAATGCCCTCTTATTGGCTGTTTTTACTTTGTTTTATTTTGCAATCTAACAATGTTATTAGGTTACTATTAAAAGGAAAAGTACTCCCAAAAATTAAAATGCTGTCATCATTTTCTCAGCCTCATGTCGTTACAAACCAGTATAAACACTTGAAGAATGTTCACACTGTATTTTTGTACTTCTGTGTTCCACAGAAGCAAGAAATTCACATGACTGTGGAACGACATGAAGGGTTAATGATGAAAGAATTTTAATTGTGCGTGGACTATTGTAATCACAGTGTGTTGTAGGGGTAAGGTCAAAATAGTGTAATTAAAAATTTTTGGTGTCTTTCAAATTATAGATAATAATCCCAATCTTGTTCCGCGTTTACAGCATGCTTACAGCTCTCAAAAGGCCGCACATAAAATTAGCAGTGATAGCCAACTTCCTCTTCTGCCTTTGGCCTAATCAAAAGCACTAATTTATTAAGTTTGACCAAAGGGATGTGTTAAACACCAGTGCTAAATGTTGGAGGTTTCTTCATTACTGGCTAAATTAATTAGACATTCTTTTATCATCATGCTAATGAGCCATGACAGGAAGTGGTCATTATTGTTTTTTGGATTGGCTCAGCCATCAGTCTCCTTTCTTATCTGAGGTCTTGTCTCCTTCTGGACTCCTTCAGAGACCAAAAGAGAAAAGTGTTAAAATTTCGGCTAATTAATTTAAATGTTTAGGTAGAGTCAGGCAGTGAGAGAAGTTATTCTAATTGGACTCTATTCATAGATATTTAAAAAAAAAAAATTGTCTGGGTTTGCTGGGATATGGCAAGAAAAAGCACATGAACCCTTTGGAATTACCCGCATTTATGTATATATTTTTTTGGTCTTAAAATCTGGTTTGGTCTTCTTCTAAGTTACAATAATGTACAAACTCAATCTGTTTTAAATACTTACAAATTATTATTATTATTGTACATATTGCATATATAATTCAAACATTCACAGTGTAGGTTGGAAACAGTATGTGAACCCATAGGCTAAAGACATCAACAAAAGCTAATTAGAGTCAGGAGTTAGCAAACCAGACATCCAATTAATGAAACCAGATTGGAGGTGTGGGTTAGAGCCACTTTGATTTATAAAAAGCACTCAAACATATTGAGTTTGCTATTCACAAGAAGCATCTGCTGACGTGGACCATACCTCACAAAATAGAGATCTAAGACCTATGATCAAGAATTGTTGCTTTGCAGTAAGCTGGATAGGTTTAAAAAATGTTTTTTTTCCACAGTTAGTACTCTCCCTAAAAGTCGCCATCCAGCCAAGATGAGTCAAAGGGCACACAGCAGAATGAGTTAAAAAATAACCCAAGTGTGACTGCTAAAGTCTTGAAGGAATCAGTGAAACTGGTTAACATCTCTGTTCCTGAGTCTGCTGTAGGGAAAACATTAAACAGGCATGGTGTCCATGTCAGGACACCATGAAGGAACCCGCTGCTTTCCAACATAGACATTGCTGTCCACCTGAAGTTTTCCAAAGACCACTTTGACCCTCCACAACGCTACTGGGAAAATGTTTTGTGGACTGATGAAACTAAGGTTGAATTGTTTGGGAAGAACATGCAGCACTACGTACAGTGTAAAAAGGGCAGCACATACCAACATGAAAATATCATCCTAATGGTGAACAACTATGGAGGGAGCATCATGATATAGGGCTGCTTTGCTGCTCGGGGGGATGGACTGCTTGTCATCATCAAGGGAAAAATGAATATGGTATTGTCAGGGTGGCTGTGTGCCAGCTGAATCTCAGTAGAAGTTGAGTAATGTAGCAAGACAATGACCCTAAACATCGAAGTAAATCCACTAGATAATGGCTAAACCCACCTTTTGGAGTGGCCCAGTCATAGCCCATACATTAACCCAATAGAGATGCTGTGGAATGACCTCAAGAGACATTCTCACACCAGACATCCTAAGAAAAATGCTGAGCTGAAGCAGTTCTGTGAGGAATAATGATCAAAAATTCCTTCTAAACATTGTGCAGATCAAATCAGCAGCTACCGAAAACGCTTTGCTGAGGTTTTTGCTGCCAAAGGAGGATCGACCAGTTCATAGGGTTCACTTACATTTTCCAAAGCACTGTGGATGTTTTATGGGATTAGAGCAATAAAGACGTGAAACATTATAATTGTTTGTGTGTTGTTAGCTCAAGCACATTGTGTTTGTCTATACTTTTGACTTTAATGAAGATGAGATCACATGTTATGACCAATTAATGCAGAAAACCAGCTAATTCCAAAGGGTTCACATACTTGCCACTGTAGTCCAGCACAGGGAATCGGAATATAAGAGTTCTCTACATTAAAGGAATAGTTTGCCAAAAAATTATAATGTCTTTTTTGGAAATTTTAAAGTTTGGACCCCATTGACTTGCATTGTATGGATATATTCACATCAAATCTACACCAAAATAGTTATGTTGGTGTTACATGGAAGAAAAAAAAAAAAGAGTCAAACAAGTTTCAGACAAAATAATGTTATTTTATAATAATGGAGTTAATGTGGAAAACCGTTCCTAGGAAACACTTGACAGCCGCACTGTAAACAGCAAAAATTACAAACTTTGGAAAACATTCACTAATTAAACAAGTGTAGCATTTCCATCAGTAATAGCAATAATAATTGTACAATTGTGCATAAATTACATATAATTAGTTGGTTAAGGAGGATAAGTGCAGGTGTTAAAAAGTCAGTGTTGGGGAAGCTACTTTGAAACTGTAGTGTGCCAAGCTACTGTTCAAGCTACTTATAATTTATAATAGTTAAATTGCAATGAAGCACTTTTTTTTCAAGTAGGTAGCTGCACTACAGGATACTAACAAAAAAAAGCTAACCTCATTAATGCTAGGTTCAAGATATGGCCCTGATCAGATCAGATAAATGAACACTAAATACAACTTCTAAAACTAGAAAACAACACCCTCAAATTTCTGTCACAGAGTTGAAAACATGAAAAGCAATATTTAATATCTTTTTTTTACACAAAAAAGACGATCCACAAAATATACATTCTATACTTTTTAAACAATGTACTGCACATTATATAGTTTATTTTACTATTTTTCCTCAATATTTTCTTATCCTACCATATCCTACTCCTATATATAAATGATTGTAGTATTCGGTTGCAGTAAAACAGACTAGTTAAAAAAGCATTAACATGCTAAATATATGTACATGTCTCTTTAATGTGAATGAAATAATCAGTGCCTTAAAGAGCAGTCACATTCTTCTATGTAAGATCTAAAATACCTTATCAGCTCCTGTTCAATCTGAAGAGAAGGGCCTTGTGTATGTGTGTGTGTGTGTGTGTGTCATATAGAAAGTAGAATGAACAAAGAGATGAAAGCTAGAGGAAAAGTGAAGTTCAATCTCAAATATTGGGCCTTGACCGCCTGACCCCTCAGAGTCACTCACCCTTGTGGAAGCAGAAATCTCAATTACCGTCACACTTAACATGGAGTGCAGGTCCAGGTTTGAGAGACCGTCTGGTCCCATCATGAGACTAATTTACAGTCCAGGGAGGACAACCGTGCAGTATCAAGCATGGAATTCATGAACCTCTCTAAGAAGGTCTTGGCTCGGGTGGGTCACTTTTTATGGCAAGGAGCACAGTGCACTGAACTCACTGCAAAACTCATTTAACTCTTCAAGATGAAACTAAACTTGTGATAAGTGCGTACTGCGTAAGCTGTAGTTATTTAATTTAGTTTAACTCAAGTGCTAGTGGAAATACTATATATATATATATATATATATATATATATATATATATATATATATATATATATATATAAATGTATATATATATATATATATATATAAATGTATTCTATAATATAAAATGGTGAAAATGCATGTATTTACATATATGCGTTTGGCAGATGTCAGTGAGTGTATTCAAGCTATAGTTAAATTTGCAATACATGCATAACCTGGGAATCAAACCCATGACCTTGGCTAGCACCATGGCCCACCAGTTAATCTACAGAAACATTTTTTATTTTTATTTGCTAAGGTAGAAACTTAGTGTAGATACATGCCTGACCTTTATCTAAACACATAAGGTCTGGTCCATGTTGAAGCTTATTCTGGCTGTCTACTTAGACAGGAATAGACCGTTATTTGACGCAACCAACAAGTTTCCTTTGTTTTCACCCACTGTTTAGGTACATATTTATTTGATTATTCCACAATACAGGATTGGTGAAAATTTTTAGAAAATGTGTATAGAATATGTGATTAGAATTTCTGGCTCTCCAAAATTAATAAGTAAGACTATTCTACCAATATAACTCGGAAAGCAAAGCAGAATATACAGTTCTGCTTGTGAATATCTAGTTTATTTGCCATTAAGTGCTTCAAACATAATTCTCAGTAACTTTCAACAGATTTGATCTCACTAACCTGGCAAACATAGCAAATTAAATTATAGGTCCCTTCTCAAATGTACTCATTGTATCATCTCAGTGCCTTGTAAACACCTTGGTTCCATGCAGGCTGATTAAAAACCCTGTGCACGCCGACTCAGGAAGCTGTGTAACCCAATAAGATTAGAGCTTACTGAATCGAAACAGTACTTTATAGTTCTGTGTGCTATATGCATCAGAAAGTCACTAAAACAAGTCTAAGGCTATAATTAGACAGGCAGCAAACATTAGATTTTTTTTGTCATATTCAACTAAAACCCATTGAGCTTTTTGTAGTCTGAACAGTAAAAAGACATGAAATCTTATGTTAACAAACCCGATCAAACCACATCCATAAGGGGTTTGAAATACAATCTCAGTCTGAATGGTTTGCATTTTCCATTTCCATTTTTGATTTGCAAATAGTAGTAGCCCCTAAGAAACAATGAAGCCCCGGATGTGACAGTTGGAATGCAACTGGCCCTGGCACGCACTAACACACCTTCATTTGGCCCAATAGTGGAAAATGCAGCTAATGACTGATACTCTGAGTTGTTGTATGAGAAAGTCTGTAGGTATTGCACTGGCGCCTATGTCATTAATATAGCAATCTATGTGTACTGGATATTGACTACACTGTCTGAACAAACAGATCAGATTTCATTACTTGGAAAATGACAGCACGGCCTAAAGATCTGAAAACCCAGTTTGAATAAGATAAAGATAAATGTTATGGCAATACACAGCCGGGCTGATCAAAGGGACAACTTCCAACCTCACGTCCCACTTTATTGTACTTTGACCTTGATGAAAAACATTTTCTTAAAGATTTTGTATCTTTCGAATCACCAGGCATTTTGTGAATAAGTAAAGGCTTTTTTGACAATTGTTGATCACATATATCAATGCACTTGGAGGACAAACTTAATGACCTCAGATGTTTTTAAACAAACGCAGCGACAGAATGTTTTGTTTTGTCTCTTTTTCTGAATCAGAAAGAGTCGAGACAATTTTTGTTGGTGTAAAATAATTTTTCGAAATAAAAAAATCCAATGAATATTTTCCTCTAGATATTCCGCAGTATTAATTATTAGCACATCCAAGGATGATAGAAACGTGAGAAGATCGAAGCTGAGGCATTGCCGAAGTCGAGTTGAAAAGGCAAAGGAAGGAAAAATCTAATTCCTTATTCTGCTGACAATAGGGACAAGCAAGATATTCCTTATTATTGCACACATTTGTGAGATTACATTTGAAAACATTTGATCCCTCCAAGACCTAAAAACAAGGAAATGAAATGAAGAATCTGTAAAACATCAGAAAAGGCTGAAATTGAGGTTCATCCCCTCGAGATGGGCTATGCTCATCTAACTCTAAAGTGGTTTGAGAGTGAATTACATATCATTAGTAGGCCAAAATAGAGGTAGTGTACAAGGCAAATGCCTTGTGGACTTAAAAGAGAAGAAACTAACATTTTTTTCAGCTGTTTCTGCAAAAAGATCTTAGATGGCAATCTTAGAGTGTTTTTTGGTGTATGTTCAATTAATTTGCTTATTTGTTTGGTAAGACATGTTGGGGAAAAATTGTGGTTCACAAAAGAATGGGTTTTGTCTTTCACCGATTTGTTTATATTATAAATGTTCCAATAACAACCTTGCTTGTAGACCAGTGGAATATTGCACAGCAGAAGGGATGTTTGGCCTTAGGGAGTGAACTTTCCATTTTAAGATTTTTCATGAACCGTGGTTTCGTTTCCATTTCTGTACTGTTATGAGGACTGTTCCTCTCCTTTACCCTCCAGCTAATATATTTCCATATATTGTAATATTCTTATTTTTTCTTATTTATTGATCATTCCTTCCATCCATTTACACACTATAGGGGGGATATCATTCTGCCACATATGAAAAAAAAATAATTAACATAGAAATTAGATTAAGATTTTAGAGGATAAACTGCAAGAAATACAAGCATGCAAAATGTATGTGTACGCATACACACAACTGATGTTCCTGGCTGTTAGGGTGAATGCTTGCTGAGACTCTGCTGGGTGCAGTCTGCCCCTAGCTGGGGACTGACTACCAGCTTTATCTAGAACTGAACTGAAGCTCTGAAATCAGAGGCAGCAGACATGGAAAAGTCAGTTTAACATTTTTTAGAGCCTTTCAAAAAAATTGGTCCTTGACAAAACATTTGCTATACTATAAGAAAACATTTGTGATTTATAGGTTACAAATGAGAATAAAAGTGGGAAAAATAAATCTCCTGGAAGCTGAAATAATTAATGGCTTTTTTTTTTTTTTTTTTTTTTTGAGGGCTCCAAAGATGTCAGATGGACCTCATTTTTATTCTCTGTCTGTTGCATTTTATGTCATAGCTTGGTGATATTCACTTGTGAAGGTATTATAGATGTCATTGATCCAAACAGACCAATGTATCTCCCCCTCACCTCATCTGAGACGGCCCATATGCAATGACTATGCTCTTTGCAAACCGAAGCAAGCCACAGATAGAACTACTCTTATGGAGCAGAGAGAATTATGCACAAGTTATGCATCGTAACAAACACTTGTATCCGCACATGCTGCTGCGTAGTCCTCTTAACTCTTAAGCGGAGATCAGCTTACAGAGGTCTTCGAAAATGATCCATTTTGAAATAATAATGTGGCGACTAACTCCTTCCTGCTGATGTCGTACCTGTGTTTAATGAGGAGCACCGTTCTAGACCACAGGCAAGCCGTTTAATATATAATTAGCTTGCCATCGCCATTCTGTTCCCATCTAAGAAATTCAAATGAATCTTAAACCTCAAATTAAATCTCTTGAGTGGCCCATTCTGTGTACACAAACTTAACAACAGGGTACAAATCCAACATGGGTGTAAATCTACAGAAACATACTCTCTCACACTTGGATATTAACCAAATTACACTAAATGTGAGAGTGGTGGGTAACTCAGAGGAGGATTGACTAGCCCTTTGGCTAAACATGTCTTAATTCGCCCCTCTTAATGAACTTGGTAATTAAATCAAATCGAGGCCCATTAGTCGAGTGATTTTTCAAGCTGATAATGTGCGTCCTCTTGCAAAAACTTGGCTTCTTGCAATTATAGAAGCTTGAACAGAGACAAATTGGAGCTATTAATTGTGTACTCTTGTCTTGATACTTAAAATAAACATTTTTAATGATGGGGGACTTGTAACAGACTGCTAGAAATTGAGAATTTGTGATCTATGGCCACTTGTGCTGACACAAATATAAACATGCTATCTTAAGAGATTTTTTGGAGCCTTCCTCTATTAGATGGACATAAAGTAGAGAGAGCGCAGGAAATAATTAAAACTCACATTTCTCACATAAGTTTCACAGCTCAATGTGTCGAACGTACAGTATATGCTAACTTCTAGGCCATGGCTTTGATAGTCTGTAACTAAGTTAAATGTTGACCACAATTGTTTTTGTATTTTTGTATTGTTTTGCTGGCTGATACAACAGTGTTCTTGTACTTTATCGTCCTGAGACCCAAATGTGACTTCTGTTTGCATCTTCCATTTCCCATTTTGATTTGTAACTAGTAGCAGCTTATAAACATACAATATATATAATGTACAGTTTTTGCTTTTATGGAAAGTAATTAGTAAATTTTTTTTTGCCAAAATGGCATTCAACTGATCACAATGTATCGTCATGACATTAATAATATGAAAAATTACTATTAAAAATATTAAAGTAATTCTAAGAGTTCTCATAAACAAAATCCTCCATGTGCAGCAATGACAGCTTTGCAGATCATTGGCATTCTAGCTGTCATTCTGTCCAGATACTCAGGTTACATTTCACCACATGCTTTCTGAAGCATTTGCCATAGATGTTGGGCACTTCTCACACAACTTACAGTCTAGCTGATCCCACAAAAGCCAAATGGGGTTAAGATCCATAACACTCCTTTCCAATTATTTGTTTCTAACCTTTTCTTGTTGTATTTTCTGTTTCATAAGTGGCTTTTTCATGGCATTTCTTCCCATAAGGCCTGCACCCCTGAGTCATCTCTTTATTGTTGTTCATGAATCTGGAGTTGAGCGGGTAGAATTCAATGAAGCTGTCAGCTGAGGATATGTGAGGCATCTATTTCTCAAAGTAGAGACTCTGATATACTTATCCTCTTGATTAGCTGTACATCTGTCCTTCCACATCACTTTCTGTCATTGTTAGAGCCAGTTTTCCTCTTTGAAGACTGTAGTGTAAACCTTTGTATGAAATCTTCAGTTTTTTTTTTTTTTTAAATTTCAAGCATTGTATAGCCTTCATTCCTCAAAACAATGATTGACTGATGAGTTCGAAAAACCTGTTTCTTTTTTGCCATTTTTTACTTAATATTGACCTTAAGACATGCCAGTCTATTGCATACTGTGGCAACTCAAAATCAAACACAAGGACAATTTTAAGCTTTGTTTAATGACCAGATAGCTTTCAACTGTTTTTGATATAATGACAAGTGATTTTGTTGTACCAAATTAGCAATATAGCATGATGACTCAAGGATAAGGTGTTGAAGTAATGGCTGCCGGAAATGGGGCCTGTCTAGATTTGATCAAAAATGAAAATAGTGATGGTGCTGCATTTACATCAATAAGTCCTGACTATACTTTGTGATCAGTTGAATGCCACTTGGTGAATTAAAGTAAACATTTTCCTCCGAAACAGCAAAATCTGAAAGATTATTCCAAACTTTTGTCCGCCTGTATGTGTGTGTGTGTGTGTTTATTTATATATATATATATATATATATATGTGTGTATATATATATATGTGTGTGTGTGTGTATATATATATATATATATATATATATGTATATATATATATATATATATATATATATATATATACACTCACCTAAAGGATTATTAGGAACACCATACTAATACTGTGTTTGATCCCCTTTCGCCTTCAGAACTGCCTTAATTCTACGTGGCATTGATTCAACAAGGTGCTGAAAGCATTCTTTAGAAATGTTGGCCCATATTGATAGGATAGCATCTTGCAGTTGATGGAGATTTGTGGGATGCACATCCAGGGCACGAAGCTCCCGTTCCACCACATCCCAAAGATGCTCTATTGGGTTGAGATCTGGTGACTGTGGGGGCCATTTTAGTACAGTGAACTCATTGTCATGTTCAAGAAACCAATTTGAAATGATTCAAGCTTTGTGACATGGTGCATTATCCTGCTGGAAGTAGCCATCAGAGGATGGGTACATGGTGGCCATAAAGGGATGGACATGGTCAGAAACAATGCTCAGGTAGGCCATGGCATTTAAACGATGCCCAATTGGCACTAAGGGGCCTAAAGTGTGCCAAGAAAACATCCCCCACACCATTACACCACCACCACCAGCCTGCACAGTGGTAACAAGGCATGATGGATCCATGTTCTCATTCTGTTTATGCCAAATTCTGACTCTACCATCTGAATGTCTCAACAGAATCGAGACTCATCAGACCAGGCAACATTTTTCCAGTCTCCAACTGTCCAATTTTGGTGAGCTCTTGCAAATTGTAGCCTCTTTTTCCTATTTGTAGTGGAGATGAGTGGTACCCGGTGGGGTCCTCTGCTGTTGTAGCCCATCCGCCTCAAGGTTGTGCGTGTTGTGGCTTCACAAATGCTTTGCTGCATACCTCGGTTGTAACGAGTGGTTATTTCAGTCAAAGTTGCTCTTCTATCAGCTTGAATCAGTCGGCCCATTCTCCTCTGACCTCTAGCATCAACAAGGCATTTTCGCCCACAGGACTGCCGCATACTGGATGTTTTTCCCTTTTCACACCGTTCTTTGTAAACCCTAGAAATGGTTGTGCGTGAAAATCCCAGTAACTGAGCAGATTGTGAAATACTCAGACCGGCCCGTCTGGCACCAACAACCATGCCACGCTCAAAATTGCTTAAATCACCTTTCTTTCCCATTCTGACATTCAGTTTGGAGTTCAGGAGATTGTCTTGATCAGGACCACACCCCTAAATGCATTGAAGCAACTGCCATGTGATTGGTTGATTAGATAATTGCATTAATGAGAAATTGAACAGGTGTTCCTAATAAACCTTTAGGTGAGTGTATATTTATACACACACACACACACACACACACACACACAGTATATAAGCAAATATTTTTCTATTTTTTTTTTTAATTGATGCCCACATATCCACAGCAGGATTAAGTTATAAGATTAAGATATTTTAAATAATACCAAGCAACTGAAAGTCTGAAAGATTTTTTTTAAATCAAATTGTTTATTGTGTTTACAGGAGAGTTGGTAATTCATGTTTTTGAGACATTACAGACATTTCAGCTGATTTTCTGTGAAGTTGTTTTGGAACAATTGTATTTAGAAAATTACAAATAATAAATTAAATATATATATATATATATATATATATATATATATATATATATATATATGTGTGTTCTCTCTTTGCACTGTCAAACAAACAATAGCCAGTACTGAACCATTTTACCAATCAGAAATGGGCATAAGTAATTCTGATAGGATTTGGCCAGCATCGTTCAGTCCCTGCCAACCATGTTAAAATAAATTTATACATTATATTTTCTGAATTTATGTACTGATTAACATTGTCCCATGTCTGCCAACCACATTGAGTGGTTCAAACATCATCTGCAGCCTGAAACTAAACTTTAGATATGAAGTTTGGATTGAATGCATTTGGCTTTACAGGAAAGCTATAGGATGCTCCCTTGCTCCCTAATTAGTTAATGACTTAACCTCCAGTGTGCTCTCTGTCTGCACTGGTCTCAGAACAGTTCTAAATGCACTGTATTTTCATCCTAACTCCATATAAAGCCTCTAAAATATATATTTTTTCTCAATGTGAAAATGCACAATAAATCTAGGATTTTTAATGAAATCCTAGTGCTGCTGTACACTATAATGTGCATTGTGTTTTGCAACTTTGCGTTTTAAATAAATCACTCAAATAAAAATACCCAACACACCCTGATCAGACACATTTCTTATGGGGCTTTAATACTTTTAATTTGTTTAAAAACAGCTGAAGGGAGCACAATAGACTGGAACATAATGCAGGGGCCTTGAGATCCGCTTTTTCAAACATAAATTGATTTTTTTTAAAATTATTTTAAAACAGTCATAGTCCTCACATTGCTCACAGCAGGCAGTTTGAAGGCTGACAGTAATTGTCTTGGAATGTAGTGTTTAAGACAATTAATTTGTTTCAAAAGTGGTGCTTTGATGGCTGCAGTGGCAGAGAATTAAAGGGGATGAATTTGGAAATTTTCGACCATCCTGACCCACTGCTATTTGTCACTCATAAATAATTTATTCCAAAAGTGTCTAATAATAGAGGGGTTACTGAGATAAATTTGGCTGTCGGTGATATGAACATCCATATGAACATGAACAACTTTTTCTAGGCAACTGATATAACTGAAGTCTTCATTTCGAGTGTATAATTTTAAACTCTACTTATTTTCTTTAGGTATACATCTTAAAAAAAAAACTACAACAACAAAATAAAAACTTAAGAATACCTTTAACTTTTTTTAGTTGCCATTTTCTAGCTTGTATCAATGAAATATTGCACTCACAACTGAGTATGCGACTATACATAACTGCATTTAGCTTCATTAATGTAAGCAGTCATTGTCCATTTGACATGCAGAATTGGCATTAATCTCTTTCTCTGACATATATTTAACATGTGCTAACCACATTCAGCTTTCTGCATCTTCCACAAAATGCCCAGATAATTTCCAGGAACAGATTTTTTTTTTATATATATATTCGTATTTCACATTCTCTTGGTATGAATTTCCATGTTCTGGTGCTAATTTTATGGGTTTATACAAGATTGAAATGAATCACATTCTGGCTGTACAACTGCTTTAGACAGACCCACTAGAAGGCAAATAAGGAACAGATATTCCTTAATGATTTATTCATGAGGCATTTAATTCAACGTTTTAAAATCCTTATGTTGCCATCACCAAATGACCTATTTAGAATGATTGCCTTGATATGCTTGAAGTAAATACCTTTCAGACAGTGACATCCATTGTCATGCCATTGTGCAGCGCACCTCTTCAGCGCAGTAGTTGGGTTCATAAGATGATGTTTATCTTGATTGAAAGTGCCGCACAAAGCACCGATGTCAAGGCAATCTACAAAGTTGCAGGAAACCACTCTCAAAAAGTTTGTGATGTCAACACAGGACAGCATATATAATGTCATCATCATCATCATCTTGCAAACCGCAATGCATAAACGTAATCCTCTACAAATAATTTGACTTTTAAATTTAATCTAGCCCTGTGCACCAATTTAACTTTGTACACGATTACCCGGCAAATTAAAAATCCTGTCTGCATAGGGGTCATCCTTCATAAATAGCTGATACTGAGGGAAACTGATTAAGCGGTTATCAGGGGTGGTCTAGTGCTGCGTCTGCTTTCCCCAGGCGAGGGATGTGGCAGATAAGTGTCAGTACCTGCTTTTATTTCCGATGGAGTCTGGGCTTCAGCAAGCCTGCTGAATGAACACATATGTGTAAAAAGTTCCAAGTATTTTAAAGTCTCATTCTAAATAAAATTTTTTTTTTGTTTAACTACATTTTATTTTTATTTTTCCAAAGTGTATCACACTGCATTCAAAGTTTTATCAGTTGGTTGGACATTATATCAAAAAAAAAAATTATATTTGTCAATATTTTTATACGCTTTATTAGAAATTGTCCATACCATAAGGATTTACCCATTCCCAGTTATATTCAACTAATTTTGCCAACATACAGAACAATAATTTTGTTCGTTCCTTGCCTTTTTACCTTTTCCCCCCTTCCCTTTCAATTTATTAATTGAAGAGTGTAGATGAATGCATTTGTAGATGGAACTTCGGTTTGATTTCTTCCATGCATACATATTTCACCCACTTACCCACAAAATGCAATTTATTTCATTTTAAAAGGGAGTCATGCTAACACTGCTGTCTGTTAATTTAACTGAAATTCAAAATTTATCAAGCATAAATTTAATTATACATCACATCATGCCAGACTTACATGCTTGGCTCTAGCCTTAAGGCAAGCATCAAATTTGGCTGAAGTTTATTATAAATATTTTATATAGTCATGTTCATCACTAAGAGAAGGGTGACTGGGGTATGAGATAAAGCAATTGAAGAGAATAAAAGACAGTGCTATTATTATGTAGTGAATGTGTTGTGTAGTATCTGATGAAACAGTACTACAATAGAGCAGCTTGGCTGTTTTGCTGGTTTTAGTGAAGTTTTGGGCACTTGTCAGTTTGGCCATGCTGGGAGACCAACTAAACCTGCTTAGACTGCTTTAAGCATTTAAGTTTGTTCATCAGTGTAACAAGAGTTAATGCAGTACTCTAAAGATGATTGCAAAGATTTATTGGAGCCAGGAGAGGAGATTGTAGAATAAGGCCTGCATTCTCAAAACTTCCACAACCATCATTATATCAAGCTCAAGGGAGTTGTATTTCACCTTTTATCCAACTTTTGGCCTTCTGCTCTCTAGGCATCTCTTGGTACTCTGTTGCTTTGGGACACACAGGCAGTTCCTCCACCTCCTTCCACTGGATTTCAATGACTCCTGCTCCTAACGGGTGGGTTGGCCAGGCGTACATTTGTCTGCACTTTTGAAATCATTATCTGGTGGAAATATGGATTGCTTGAGGCTCAGGAGACTTCATGTCACACACTCTCAGATGAGGATGACAGTGATCCAGAGGGGAGGATATGATGTTGCATCATTAACATTGTGTTTTCCTCCTGGGACAACATGCAGCAGAACATGGGCCATACCACAGGGACCTTTAGTGTTTTTGATCTATTATTGAATGCTTTGATCAGCGTTGCGTTCCCTGGTGTTAATATCCTCTTCCTCGCAGCAAAAGAACCTTGTTGCAACCAAAAAAAAATTTGAAAAAAAAAATATTTTTCAAAAGCAACTAATTATTTTAGAGACATTAATTAAGGAGGGGTAGTTTGCCTCACATTATTGTTAATTCTTTTTAATTTATATTAAATAACATAATTACAGATGTGGAGTCCATGTTCCAGCGTTCCCATGGTCATCGAAAACCAGGAAATATCAGTAAATTTAAAACAGGCTTTCTCTAAAATGTTATATATATATATATATATATATATATATACACACTGATCTGCCACAACATTAAAACCACTGACTGGTGAAGTGAATAACATTTATTATCTTGTTACTGTCACAATCATGCCAGGCTCCAGTCATCCAGCCATCCACGTTGTCATCCAGTCTTCCTTTGTCTCCTCGTCCTCTCCCTTGTGTTTGTGTGTGTGCTCTGGAAACCTGTAAAATAAACTGTGTTCCAGCTGATTCATTGATAAACTTACCTGTATTATTTGATCCATCTCTCTCTATCATCATTGTGTCTAAGCCGGTACATTACAGTCACCTGTCAAGGGGTGGGATAAATTATGCAGCAAGTCAACAGTCAGTTCTTGAATTTCTTGTGTTGGAAGCAGTAAAAACTGGCAAGCTTAAGGATCTGAGCGACTTTGACAAGGGCCAAATTGTGATGGCTAGATGACTGGGTCAAAGCATCTCCAAAATGACAGGTCTTGTGGGGTGTTCCTGGTATGCAGTGGTTAGTACCTAACAAAAGTTGTCCAAGGAATGACAACCGGCAACAGGGTCATGGGCACCCAAGGCTCATTGATATGCGTGGGGAGTGAAGGCTATCCCGTCGGCTCCGATCCCACAGAAGAGCTACTGTAGCACAAATTGCTGGAAAATGTAATGCTGGCCATGGTAGAAAGGTGTCAGAACACACTGTGATCACAGCTTGCTGCGTATGGGGCTGCATAGACACAGACCGGTCTGAGGGCCCATGCTGACCCTTGTCCACAGCCGATAGCACCTACAATAGGCATGTGAGTGTCAGAACTGGACCATGGAGCAATGGAAGAAGGTGGCCTAGACTGATGAATCATGTTTTCTTTTAGATCATGAGGACGGCTGGGCATGTGCATTGTTTACCTGGAGAAGAGATGGCAGCAGGATGCACTATGGGAAGAAGGCAGGCCGGCAGAGACAGTGTGATGCTCTGTGCAATGTTCTGCTGGGAAACCTTGCTTCCGGCAATTCATGTGGATGTTGCTTTGACATGTACCACCTACCTAAAGATTGTTGCAGACCAAGTACACCTCTTCATGGCAATGGTATTTCCTGATGGCAGTGGCCTCTTTCAGCAGGATAACGCACCCTGCCACACTGCACATAAACAAATTGTTTATTTGTTTTCCTTTTTTCTAAACAAGTGAATTTTGCTTAGAAAGACATGTGTATTGAAATACAGTTGTGTCTTTAAATTAAAGGCATCTTTTCACTCTGTAATACAGAATTTGCAGGTAAAAATAAAAAGTAAAAAGATACCACAATCTAAATGACTCGTCACCATCTAAATGCTTTTATACTCACCCCTCTCTCTCGCTCTCTCACCTAGTATATTCTGTGTAGTATAATTATATTAAATATTTAGTATTTTCAGTACAAATATCAAATTTCTGCCTAAATACCATAGATAATACAAGTAGTGTTCCTACAGTAAATTCATGTCAAAACATTTTATGGCCAGGAAATTATTGATTGAAAAGCCTTCTTTTTCATGCATGGCACACTGCTTATTCCTGGTTTCGTTATCATTTTCTTTATCAGTGCTATTTAGAATGTTGGGGTTGTTGAATATCATGTTAAACTAGTTTAATCACAGAAAATGTTGTGGTTTTCATAAGGGTTTGCATCAGAGAATTCTGTGCTGAATTTAAATGGATCCAGTGACTCTTCCCACTGGTTCTTGCAGCGCTGTTTATAATGTTCTGTACTGTATGGTTGATGCCGGTGCTGTGTGGTTTAAAAAGATAAAGCTGTTTCATCCTGTTTTTGCAATGTTTGTTCTTGATGTTTCTCATGTACAACAGAAAATAGAACATAAGAGCTGGCTAACTTTGTAGTTGCATCAGTGCAAACCCTGAGAAACTTTTGTTGCACCTGTAAGAAAAATGGTCACAAAAAATAATTTAGCTTAAATTGAACAGGTGCGTTCATAAGTTCCATCAACAAATGCAAAATGATTGCACAAACTTGAAACAATGATTGCACAAACTTGAAACAAAATATAGCTGCCTATATCTATCTATCATTACATTAGCATACTAAGCTACATATGAAACCTTTTTATTAAATAAAAAAAAAAAAATTTCATCAGGGAAACGATTAAAAAACATTGTCTCAAGAATTGCGTAATATTAATCAGAATTTGCCACCCTTAATATACTGCATAGCAGGGGTAGCCAACCCTGCTACTGTAGAGCTACCTTCCTGCAGAGTTCAGCTCCAACCCAGCTTCAACACACCTGCCTGTAATTTTCAAGTAATGCTGAAGACCTTGATCGTCTGACTTAGGTGTGTTTAATTAGGGTTGGATCTAAACTCTGCAGGAAATGAGCTCTCCAAGAGCAGGGTTGGCTACCCCTGCTGCATAGTATACAGTACAGTGTATATATATATATATATATATATATATATATATATATATATATATATATATATATATATATACTGTGCATATACATATATAGATTAGCAGCAGATCCTTCATGTCCTGTAAATTGCGAGGTTGAGCCACCGTTGATTGGACTTGTTGCACATCCCATAGATGCTCAATCGGATGGAGATCTGTGGAATTTGGAGGCCAGGGCAACACCTTGTACTCTTCATCATATTCCTAAACCATTCCTGAACAATATGTGCAGTGTGGCAGGGTGTATTATCTTGCTGAAAGAGGCCACTGCCATCAGGGAATGCCATTGCCATGAAGGGATGTACCTGGTCTGCAAATATGTTTAGGTAGGTGGCACCCACATTTACTGCTTGGCACGCACATGAATGTACGAACCCAGGCTTTCCCAGCAGAACATTGCCCAGAGCATCACACAGATAAACACAGTGCATCCTGGTTCTATCACTTCCCCAGATAAACGGCGCACACATACACAGCCGTCCATATGATGTAAAAGAAAATGGGACTCATTGGACCAGGTGACCGTTTCCACTTTTCCAAGGTCCAGTGCCGATGCTAGCATGGCCATTGTAGGCACTTTCGACGGTGGACAGGGGTCATCATGGACCATCATCACTCTGGCCAGTCTGTGGCTACACAACCCCATATGCAGAACTGTGTGTTGTGACATTCCTCCTGTAACCATCATTACAATTTTTGGTGACTTGTTTCACAGTAGACCTTCTCTCAGTTCAGACCAAATGGGAAAGTCTTCATTGCCCTCGCGCATCGATGAGCCTTGGGCCCCAACACACTGTTGCCAGTTTGTGGTTTTTCCCTCCTCGGACCACTGTTAGTTGCTCATTCTCCACTGCTAATATGCCTTGCTGTTTCAGAGATGCTCTGACCCAGTCATCTGGCTATAACAATTTGGCCCTTGTCAAAATCTCTCAGGTCTTTACTCCTGCCCATTTCTCCTACGAGAACTGATTGTTCGCTTAACATCTAATCTATGTAGACCTTGACATGTGGCCTTGTTAGGAGATGATCAACATTATTTGCTTCACCTGTGAGTGCTCATAATGTTTTGTCTCAATTTGGCAGAGATTTGAGACATTTGTAGAGTAATACAAATAATTGAAATTGTGCACCAGCAATCTCCATAGTTTTCTTCGTACAATTGTCAATGCGCAAAAGTGGTCATTTACAAAACTCCTATGAGGATTGAAGAAGTGTCAATGGTACATCCTTGTTTATAGAAAGTCACATATTTGCTATTTATAAATATTTACAAATCCTTAATTTTTCTCTCTGGGTTTCTGATATTTGTTCAGCCTGCACAGAGATAGATCTCAAAGGGACTAAATAACTGGTCTGTGCATGGCTGCATCTTTTCTTTGTGCTGAAACAGAATGTTTGATGAAAGCACTCGGAAAGTGTCCATTAAAGAAATGGCAGTGCAAAAAAACAACAACGCAATGTTGTGATAAGTGATACACACGATAGGGTATAGAAAACACTCTTTTTTTTGTATGCTCTGTGGCTTTTATGTTTGTTATTTCAAAATACAGATAAAATAGAACATTTAATAACATTTATTTTTAGTGATTTTCCAACTTGTTTTTTGTTAAATTAAATAAGCGTGAAAACAGATAGTCTTAAGATCTTAGGTTGTGAGTTCAAAGAAATTCTAAGAAGAAAATGAGGAAATATGAGCGATTTGATGCTTTTTGTAATACAAGAAAATGTATATTCTGCAATTCCTCCTTTTGCAGTTCTAGACCAGATGGCCAAAGACACGATACACAAAGGAAATGTTGTCATCCCTCTCAACTGTCATCAGAAAACAAACACAAACATTGTCCCAGCAGTCTATTACCTTCAAACGGCAAACTGACAGGGAATATTTTGTTTTCTTTTGTGAAGACGGGGATAGGCAACGGCCTAATCTTCCAGCACTGTTCTGCATTTCTAACAAAGCTTTCGAGAACAAACAACTTCACTGATGGTCTCATACCTGGAGGCTTGCCTTCATGAACCTGCTGATCACATGTGAATAGGCAAGACACATCGCTATTTACACCTGGTTTACTCCAGTGACCATTTGTGCTCGGAGTTTGAAAGGGAGGGTCTCTGATTTCATGACGATATACTGTACATCAATAACTGTCAATGTGCTACAGCACAGTAATAAACTGCAAAAAATTAAATCTAAGCTCAATTATCCTTTGTTTTGGTGGAGTTTCCTGTATTAACCTGAGCTCCAAATGTGTGTGCTTATCATCTGTGTCCCTGCACATTGATATCAGACACACTGAAGAAGATCTTTGAAGTTCTCTTGCTTGTGTATGTATTCATTTTTTTAAATTGTCCGATCAGATGGTTGGTAACTTTTCAAGCTGATCATAACCAGCAAAGTTTAAACTCTTGTTTTAGAATTGTGGTTGATTGACAGGTGAGGGGTGGCACTTCACTGCTGTCTGGGACACATTCAGGACAAATTAGTGTTTACACCTCAAATGCCATGTGGTCACAAACATTTTTGACTACCTCTGTATGTGTTAAAATTGAACACTGACCTCTTGTGATCAGATCGGCCAAAGCGCAACTTAATACTAGGTGTAAATTGATTCTAAGAAGGTAGAAGGTATTATTATTCTAATAATGTTGATACCTTTCTTTTGGCACAAACTTCACATTGGGAGCACACATATGATGCATTAAAATTCAGTTCAATAGCATTTTATAAATTAGGTTTTAAGGCTTGCATTGATTTTAATTTTACTCTGGTTTGTTTTTCATTACCCGACTGTAAATCTCTGATGTTTGGAACATTCTGGAATGTTCTGACTGATGCTTTCTGACCCTTTCAGTGGGCTGTTGAGACAGGCCATCTAAGAGTGTTCCTATAAGATATCTGACAGTCGGGACTTAAAACTCTGACATCTCTCGGTCTCCACAGTCCCTTCTTGTTCATCCCCCATAACCCTGTGATCCATAAATGCTGCAAATATTCCTCTTGTGGTGAGTGGTGCTATTCAGAGGAGAGAAAGCCAGAGAGCCTTCTAGAAGTGGTCTGATTTCATCTCATGTCTACTCTATGGAAGTATTTACCACAGTTTATTGATTCAGGCGCATGTCAGCCTTCTCCCCCTTGTTTAATCATATCAGATTTTTATGATGGCTCAGGATTGATGGTATTGATTGCATCAGACAAAACTGTCAATTCCTTTTTTCTTTTTCTTTTTTTCCCAGAATGTTTTTATGGAGAGCTTGTTGAAAATTTAAACGAACATGGCAGAATCAATGAGGTATTTGAGAGTGCAAGTGCAAAATAATTGGAGGATCTTTAATAAAATCTTATATGCTTTCATATAAACTGGGTGTCACCAGTTTACAGAGATGGTAAAGTCAATATGAAATTCAATATTTTCTTTGTTAATATCTATTCCTGGTTATATTGTGCATGATTCATCACTGCACATTATTCCAAAGAAATAAATATTTGTCTTCGTAATCTTTTAGCAAAATTGAATAACTTAATCCACCTCTGAAATTACTTTCCTCTTTAGCCTTAGTCACCTAAGATTTGTGGGCTTCAGGTTAATAGTCAAATAGCGGTTCAGGCATTGATTTAGGCTATTGTTGTAGATAATGAAATCTAAAATAAAATAAAACAATAAAATGTTACTGCAATAATAGCACATAACAACATATTTGAAGAATTTGAAGTAAAGAAGAATTTCCATTGGGATTTTCCATTCAATTTCCATTAGGTCAACGACAACAACAACAAAAATCTTCAAAATTTGGTGCCGGCAGTAGTGTTTCAGTAGAGAGTAGTCCTCCATAATTGACTGCAAACTTGCATTCAGGTCTTGCTCCATTCTGTCATGGATTGCCCACTTTTCACGATCCAAGCAATTTCCACCCTACCATTCTTACTGAATACACTGTTTCATACATAAGGTAACAGAAGTAAAATGGGTTGCAAATGCCATTTCATGTTGACTTTAATGGACAATTTTAAAGTATGCTTTATGAATTATACCTCAGTCTATGTTCCACTACAAATTTACTTATGCATTAGATGTATTTGCTGCATTTCATCAACTGGATTATGTGAAAAGTCTCAGATTCGCATCAAGTACAATCCTATTTTGCTGAATACAATTTACTGCCACAACTTACTGCGAAAGGAAAGAGTCCTTTCATAGAAGTAACTATTTAATGGCATTATTGAAAGCCTTTACATCCGTTTTTTTTTATCCCAGAAGCTTACAGTGATCCTTGGGAGAGAGGTTTTGTAAAGGAAATTCACAATCCAGCAGGTCCTAGGGCATTTTCTCACTGCCTGCTTTGCCCTCATTTCAGCAGTGTAGTGTGAATCCTTGGATTTGTTTGGATCTCTCCTTTTTTTTTCTACTACAGATCGCTCACGAAAGCTTATGAGGCTCTAATCCTACCTGACAGTTTAATGATAATTGCATGGGAGAAGTTCACCCAAGACACTCCCTATCAAATAAACGGAGCACTCATCTAAAAGTGAAGTCTTCATTTAGAGCGTGTGAAATAACCTTACTAATGTTTCTGTCCTAAATTGCCTTTACCAGTAAATCATATGATATTTTTGACATATAAAACTGATTATGGAGCTATAGTAGAGGGCTAGAACATTCTGAACCACCAAATACACGCTTGGTCTTAAATAAATACTGTACATTAAAGTCAACATGAAATAACATTCACAACCCATTTTACTTCCATAACGTAGTGTTTCTGAGTGAATATAGCATGGGACGTGATTTTATGCATCAGGAATTCATTGGGTTGTTAAAAGTTGGTGTTCCATACCAGAATGTAGCCAGACTACTCTCCTCCTCAAACTCTGCCAGCACTCACTTTTGAAGATGTTTGTTGACTGGAATGTGGACAATGAAGGTCAAGTTCACCCTCAAGAGCATCTCGACATATCCTATATATAACACTTGTTTTTTATATCAATCATAATTTTCTATTATTGCCATAATCTTTATTACATTAATGTTAAATGGCATTAAATTACTATTTTAACTATTGGTAAGTTGCAAAAAGCATCTTGCATTACCAACAGTAACCTAAAAGCTATCAATAGCCCCTGCAGCCAAGGTGAGATCAGTCAAAAGAAAAGTTGTTTCATAAGTGGGGTTAAGATCCATATCACTCTTTTACAATTATCTGTTTTACAATGTCTGTGTTTCTTTTTTTGTTTTCCTGTTTCAAAATTGGCTTTTCCTTTGCAATTATTCCCATAAGGCCTGCACCCCTGAGTATTCTGTTTACAGTTGTACATGAAAGTGGTGTTGAGTGGGTAGAATTCAATGAAGCTGTCAGCTGAGGACATGTGAGGCATCTATTTCTCAAACTACACTTGTTTATTTGTACATCTGGCCTTCCACATCTCGTTCTGTCCTAGTTTCCTAGTTCCTAGAGCCAGTTGTCCTTTGTCTTTGAAAACTATAGTGTACAAATTTTTTATATGAAATCTTTGAAAGCAATTTCAAGCATTGTATAGCCTTCATTCCTCAAAACAATGATTGACTGCAAGAGTTTCTTGAGAAAGGTCTTTCTTTTTTGCCATTTTTGACCTAATATTGACTTAGACATGCCAGTCTGTTGCATACTGTGGCAATTCAAAAACAAACACAAAAACAATGTTAAGCTTCATTTAACGAACCAAATAGCTTCAACTGTTTTTGATATAATATTAAGTGATTTTCAAGTACCAAATTAGCAATTTAGCATGATTACTCAAGGATAAGGTGTTTCAAATAGGGATTTTGCTATTTTTTTTACATCAATAATGTCCTGACTATACTATGTGATCAGTTGAATGATACTTTGGTGAAAGTAAAAATTTCCTTCCGAAACAACAACATCTGTAAATTTTTCCAAACTTTTGGCCACCAGTGTGTATATATATATATATATATATATATATATATATATATATATATATAATATATATAAATTGATGTTCTCATACAGTATGTGGACAGCAGGACTAAGTTGCAAAATTTTAAATAATACCAAGCTATTGAAAGTCAGATTTAAAAAAAAAAAAAAGCAGTGTTGTCATTCATGTTTTTGAGACATTCCAGACATTCCAGCTGATTTTCTTTAAAGATGCTTTGGAACAATTGTATTTGGAAAAGCACAAATAACAATAAATAACAAAAACTATAAAAATAAAAATTATTTGACTTGATTTGACTTTTATGTTATTTTTAATGTTTTTTTTTTTCTAATTTGGCAACAAATTCTCAATGTTCTCTCTTTGCATTGTCAAGCAAACAAGTGATAGCCAGTGCTCACATTTTACCAATCAGAAATAAGCATAATTAATTATTATAGTAATTGGCTAATGCTGTAATGATGGGTACTTGTAAAGAAACAGAGGAGACGCAGGAGTAGATACTTTAAATATTTTAATCATAAATGCTGGAGTGGATCAAACAATAAATTTAAACATTACATACTAGTAATGCAATGTAACACTTCAAGAAATTAACAAAACTAGAGGATATTTATACACAAGGAGCAAAATGAGGGAATACAGGTGAGGATGATGAGGAGCAGAATGAAGTGATGAGGGCAGTGAATTCTGGGAAATGTAGTTCAGGGGAAAACTTCAATATAAGAGTCCTTAGGAAAACACAAGGGAGGCAGACTCTGACATCCCAAAGGATGACTCCTGCACCCAAAGATAGAGTAGGAGGGTGGGGTGGCACAGAAGGTGAAGAAGGATCCAAGAAAGACGATCAGGAAGCCTGGGGGCTGCTTCAGGGCTGGGAATGGATCCAGGGGCTTGGGGGGTGGCTTCAGGGCTGGGAATGGATCCGGGGGCCTGGGGGGCAGCTTCAGGGTTTGAAATGGATCTGGAGGCAGAACCACTGGAAGAGGAGACTCAGGGGAAGAGGGCAAAGACATGGAAGTCTCTGAGGTGGAGCCGTGAGATGCTAGAGGGGCGGAGCCAGGAAATTTAGTGCCCGGAGAGAAGCAGAGAGCTCGATGGACCAGGGTGGAGCGAAGGTTCGGAGGACCGAGGCGGAGCTGGGGGATCTGAGGATAGAGGCGGAGCCAGTGGTACTGAGGTGGAGCTGTAGGAAAGGCGGTCCCCAGTAAAGCCGGAGGCTCGGAGTGATTAAGCGTAGCTGGATGATAGGAGAGCCGAGGTGGACCCAGGTGATTAACTGACCAAGGTGGAGCTGGAGGGACGAGGGATCCCGTAGAATCCGATTGGCTGAAGGACTACGGTGGAGCCAAAGGGACATAGAGGTGTGGTGGGACTGAGGGAACAATGGGCCAAGGCGGAGTCCAGGGTTCGGAGGGTCTAGGCAGAGTCGGAGGGTTTGAAGTTTCCCTTAACCATGGTTTCTCAAAGGGCGAAGGTCGAGCCAGTGACATGGGAGGTGCCGGCTGACCACTGGCAGGAGGAGGATGAAATGTCCTGAGTGGTGCCAGCGTGGGAGGAAGGGCAAGGTAAAGGATGGAACTAGGATGTCCATGATGCTGGGCATAGCCAGTGGAGGAAGAGTAGGCTGGATGAGCATATGTGGTGGGAATGGAATCAAGGTCAATAAACTCCTCAAGAGCTGGCTCTGTGATGGTCGGGGCTACTGGCTCTGGCTTTGAGACAGTTGGGGCTACTGGTGCTGGCTCTGGAACGGTCGAGGCTACAGGTGCTGGCTCTGGGATGGTCAAGGCTACAGGTGCTGGCTCTGGGACGGTTGAGGCTCAGGCGCTGGCTCTGGGATGTTTAAGGCTACAGACGCTGGCTCTGGGACGGTCGAGGCTACAGGCACTGGCTCGTTAACCGTGTAAGGCGTGGACGCTGGCTTGTTAACTGTGGCAGTTATCGGGGGAGGAGCTGTGGAAGGCTGGAGGGCGTCCACTGTGGGAGTAGTCACCTTCTCTGCCATACATATCAGTGCAGGCGAGGGGTAATGGAGGTTCAGTGTGGCAGTTTTTACTCCAAAAATGGAAGAATCTTTACTGGTGGAAGAGCTGTGGGACGATGAAAGTTCAAACCCATTCTGTAGATGGCACAGATGTAGGGGTCCGAGATAGTAGAGGAAGTGATGAATTGAAAGAACTTGACAGTGTATTCAATGAGAGGAAGGCCTTGTTTGAATAAATCCATAAATAAACCTGTAAACTCCATGACTCTGGTGAAATTGGTGGGTGTTAAACCAGTTTGAAGGTCAGTTCTTCTGTAACGCTGGGTACTTGGAGAGGAAGAGAGGAGACACAGAAGTAGATACTTTAAATCTTTAAATCATAAACACTGGAGTGGAACAAACGCTAAAACTAAACATCACAAACTAGAAACGCAACGTAACACTTCAAGGACTGACAATCTAAATGAACAAATCTAGAGGGTATTTATACACAAGAAGCTAAATAAGGGAGTGGAATACAGGTGAGGATGATGAGAAGCAGAAGGAAGCGATCAGAGTCCTTCGGAAAACATAAGGGAGACAGACTGTGGCAGCATCATCCAATCACTGCCAATTATGTTCAAATAAATGTATACATTATACATTCTGAATTTATGTACTGATTACCATTGTCCAATATCTGCCAACCACGCTGAGTGGTTCAAACATCATCTGCAGCCTGAAATTAAAATTTAGATAGGAAGTTTGGATTGAATGCACTTTGCTTCAAAGGAAAGCTATTGGATACTCCCTTGCTCCCTATTTAGTTAATGACTTAACCTCCAATGTGCTCTCTGTCTGCACTGGTCTCAGAACAGTTCGAAATGCACTGTATTTTCATCCTAATTCCATATAAAGCCTTTAAAAGCATTTTTTTTCTGAATGTGAAAATGCACAGTAAATATAGGATTTCTAATGAAAACCTAGTGCTGCTGTACACTATATTGTGCATTGTGCTTTGCAACTTTGCATGTCACGTGAAATCACTAAAATAAAATATTAAATAAAAATATCTTCATACCCAACACACCCCGATCATACATGTTTCTTATGGGGCTTTAATACTTTTGATTAAAAACAGCTGAAGCACAACAGACTGGAACATAATGCAGGGGTCTTGAGACCCACTTTTTCAAACGTAAGTTGAATTGTTTTGAAATTATTTTAAAACAGTCATAGTCCTCACATTGCTCACAGCTGGCAGTTTGAAGGCAGACAGTAATTGTCTTGGAATGTAGTGTTTAAGACAATTAATTTGTTTCAAAAGTAGTACTTTGATTGCTGCAGTGACAGTGAATTAAAGGGGATGATTTTGGAGATTTTCGACCATCCTGACCCACTGCTATTTGTCACTCATAAATATTTTATTCCAAAAGTGTCTAATAATGGAGGTTACTGAGATAAAATTGGCTGGCGGTGATATGAACATCCATATGAACATGAACAACTTTTCTAAGCAAATGATATACCTCTCAATATTCCTATCGATTGAAGTGTCACAAGGCTAAATATAAAAGTTGAAAAGGGGTGATCTGTTCTGATTTCCTACAACTGAACCTGGCTTCCTGTAAAATCGTAGAGGACAGGTTTACAACAAAAACACCCAAGGTAAGTTACTTGATGGAAGGCACTAGACCTAGCCGCTTCACTGAAATGCTGGCTGTAAATTTTGACCGTATTTAAAGAACTCATGTCAGGTTTATGGAGCAAATATGAAGTGATTCGCACATAATTTCAACCATTGCCCGTCTGTCTGTTTATTTATCCTTCAGGTGTGTCTTTGGGTGAGTGATATCCTTTGCTATATATCACAGCATGCAAACATTGCTCTTGAATATTTCATCACAAGGCCTTCATTTTAGGCACTATAATTTCCAGCTAGCCGAAGCCTCATAGTTATTGTTTTAGAAAGACAATAAATCAATTTCTAATTGCTTGTTTTCCACCTTGCATGGAAAGTGTTGTATATATTCTCTTTCTGCAACACGAGTGCAATCATAAGACAAATGCCTCCTTGATGGATCATTCATTGTAAGAAAAGCATTTATTTATTTTTAAGTTATGGCAGAGTGAAATGAGATCAGTCAGTCAAGAGATTCGTTCTCTAGGAGAAATGAAAGGATATGGATCTGTGCCCTTGTTCAAACATGCCAGTGTCCTCTTTTGAATCTATCAACTGGAAAACAGATGCTTTAAAATGCCTTACAAATGACCGAATCTGTCAAAATGAGATGCATGATTTTCCTGCGTCCCCGCTGTTCTTTCTGCACATCTCCAGATGATGTATGCTCTGGGGTGGGTGTTTAAATGGGTAGACATTTTGTTTCTGCCACAGATTGGTAAAGCAAGACTTTGTTCCTCTGAAAAGAGCTTGATGGGTGGCAGAGATTTGTTTTTCTGTGCATCGTCAATATTGTCTTGGTGGCATTCTGTTGGTATATCAATGCTAACTGGCACACTGATGCCAGTCTTCATCAAGGCAGTGCCCGCTGCTTCACTACCAGTCAACGTGCTGTTGAAAATTCAGGCTTGAGGCCCACCGTGAAGTGTAAATCAAGGACAGTATTTAGTATCTCAATTTCAGTCTGAGATTTCTCATTCATTTAACCGTCTGCCAAAAAAGAACATTTAAACAAGTTATAGCACACCTCTCCATAACAAGCTGCACATTTTGAGATATACTTCATGTAAGCAGCACAATATACAGTGTATATATATATATATATATATATATATATATACTGTGTATATATCAATCTTCTTTGTCTTCATTGTCTTATCAATGTTTAACTCTTCTGCCACAAGAATGTAATTCATTTTAATTATCTGAATATTTATATATATATATATATATATATATATATATATATATATATATATATATATATATATATACAAAATTACAATGAATTTATTAATCTGTTCAGCCAATATTTCTAAATTGTAAACCTTATGAATGAAAATGTGCACTTTGTGATTTCAAATCGGATGGGCACGGTCTTGACGGTCATCATACTGTATACACTTTCCACTTCTTGAAATGTCTATGATAATGTATTACATTATTCACACGCAATTCTCATGTATTCATTTATAGCCTAAACCTAAGCATGATGTTAAATTCCTGACCTGAAGTGATGATTTCACGTTGGAGCCAGTCTATCTGTCTTTTAAGTTGATCATATTTATATTCACATCAGCGATTAAGGAAATGATCTGGTCTTTAAAGTCTAAAAGATGTGCTCCATAAAGGTTTAAATGCTCCATAGAGTATTCATCTATTAGGAATATTGCTCCTTATGTAAAATAAAGAATCTGAAACATGCTCCGTCTTTTTTTCTTCTTCTTTTTAAATTACTACCACTGTTAAGGTGCTATATAAATGTACAATTATTATTATTATTTAACTAAATAATGGTGTCTAATCATAAAAATTCCTTAGAGATTTACAGGACTTTCACCTGTTTGTAGGCTATATTTATTTTATTTTCATTTCTTTTAATGCTTGAATTTGTATTTATAATTCACTGCAAAATGTGTGCTTGACATTTCACGTTTTATTTGACACCTCCTGGCTTCAGAATAATGTTGTTATATGTACACAAATATTCTGTTTCTTGCAGATATTAATATCAGAAATACCAGGAGAAACCACAGTTAACAACATATTCCGCATTTACGAATTCAGCTTCATCTGGCAGGAAAAAAAATAATGAAATAATGAAAAAAAATAAAAATAATAATATAATAATAAAGTAATATAATAGTAATAATAATAATAATAATAATAATAATAATAACAACAATAATAATAATTATGATTATTATTATTAGGATATTATTATGAAAAGACATATACAAGGCATATTTTATTAATATAAACTATAAATATAAGAGTAACATTTAAAAATGGGCATTTCCTTTAGTTTTGATGCACTTCTGGTTTAAGCCCTACCAACACCTGGTTCTATTCAAAGACATATACAGATCATTTTGTAATATGAACAGATATAGATACAAATACAGATAATGGACACCCCTAATATATATATATATATATATACACTGGTGGTCAAAAGTTTGGAAAAATTTACAGATGTTGCTGTTTTGGAAGGAAAATGGGACTTTAATTCACCAAAGTATCATTCTGATCAACTGATCAAAAAGTATAGTCAAGACATTACTGTTGTAAAAAATATCACTATCACTATTTGTAATTTAAAAAGTATTTTTTTTATCAATTCTAGACAGGCCTCATTTCCAGCAGCATTCACTCCAACACCTTATCCTTGAGTAATCATGTTAAATTGGTAATTTGGTACTAGAAAACCCTAGCCATTATATAAAACAGTTGAAAGCTATTTGGTTCGATAAATGTAGCTTAACATTGTTTTTATGTTTGATTTTGAGTTGCCACAGTATGCAATAAACTGGCATGTCTTAAAGTCAATATAATAGGTCAGAAATTGCAAAAAAGATTCTTTCTCTAGAATCTCATCAGTCAATCATTGTTTTGTGGAATGAAAGATTTCATACAAAGGTGCCCACTACGGACAACTAACTCTAACAAGGACAGAAAGCAATGTAGAAGGCTCAGAAACAACTTAACAAGAGGATAAGTACATCAGAGTCTCTAGTTTGAGAAATAGAATCCTCACATGTCCTCAGCTGACGGCTTCATTGAATTCTGCCCACTCAACACGAGTTTCATGTACATGCCTTATGGGAAGAATTGCAAAGAAAAAGCCACTTTTGATACAGAAAAAAACAAAAAGAAAAGGTTAGAGTGGACAAAGAAGCACAGACATTAGACAACAGATAATTGGAAAAGAGTTTTATGGATTTTAACCCCATTGAGCTTTTGTGGGATCAGCTAGACTGTTAAATGCATGAGACAAGACAGCCACATCTATGGCAATTGCTACAGAAAACATGTGGTGAAATGTCACCTGAGAATCTGGATAAACTGACAGCTAGAATGACAAGGATCTGCAAAGCTGCCATTGCTGCACGTGGAGGATTTTTTGGATAAGAACTCCTTGAAAAAGTTTAAGAATTTCTGAATTATTCTTTTTTTTTTTTTTTTTTTTTAAGAGTAATTTTTCATATTATTAATGTCCTGACTATACATTAGAATCAGTTGAATGCCACTTTGGTGAATAAAAGTACCAATTTCTTCCCATAAGTGCAAAATCTGTATATTTTTCCAAACTTTTGGCCACCTGTATATATATATATATATATATATATATATATATATATATATATATATATATATATATATTTATATAAAAACAGTACTGTACCAAATTTTTAGGCAATTGTGAAAAATGTTGCTTAGTGAGGATGTTTTCTAAAATAATGCCATAAATAGTTTTCATTAATCACTTAATGTCATACAATGTCCAGTAAACATAAAAAAGCTAAATCATTATTTGTTGTGGCCACCTTTGCCTTTAAAACAGCCCCAAGTCTCCTAGGTACACCTGGACATGGCGCTTCTTGGTTGTTGGCAGATAGCATGTGCCAAGCTTCTTTGAGAATTCACCACAGTTCTTATATCTATTTAGGCTGTCTCAATTGCTTTTGTCTCTTCATGTAATCTCAAACTGATTTGATGTTCAGTGAGGTGCTCTGTGGGGGCAAATGCCATCTCTGCAGAGTGCCCTGTTCTTCTATTCTAATCTTTTCTATTTGCAAAAGTAATGTTTGGGAGTCTAAAATATGTTTTTCCTATTGGCACACTAAAACTGAAGATAGAAATAATCATCTTAAGACAAATGTGTTGTGAAATATATTTGTGTGTGTGTATATATATATATATATATATATATATATATATATATATATATATATATATATATATATATATACAAAAGACTGTATAGAGAGAGTGAGAGAGAGAGATATTAAAGCAATATCACACAAGCAAGAGTACTGTTATGGATGTATATCAGCATGGCTGACAGAACATCACTATTTCAAGTGTGGTATTGCTTTTACTAAATAAATATCTAAGGTCTGTCCTAGAAAATGTATTTGTGTGGAGCTACTTTCTTAATCTACAGATTAGGATCTGCCATTTCTAATTCAAAAGATGCCCCAAACCAAAGAGTCACTTTCAAACTAGTAATGGCGGCTTGGGATGCTTTGGAGAAACAATTATGTTTCTGTGTTTGTGTGAAAATGAGCGTGTGTGAGACCTGTGTCTGATGTGATTCCCAAGCAGTGAAGAACAGTAATGCTAAAGCTGTTAGTTTAACTAAATTCCTCAGCTGTAGTGTGGTAGTAATCCGCTCTGTGCAATCGTGGAGTGAGGCTGTCTTTCAGACATGGTATCAGAGATATCCTATGTGTTTTTTTGTCGGAGAGAATACATGGAGGCTGGCAGTTTCATTTTTGTATATTTCTTGGGGAACTTTTATTTTTGAATCCAACACAGAAACCCCCTCCTCTGCCTTGTTGAAAGTTTATGTGTTCTCCCAACTCTGAAACTTTGTTTATCAGGTATGTGCTCAGGAATGCTGTTAGTTTAGCTCTATTTCTCTGCTTTAGTATAGTATTAATCCGTGCTATCATAGAGCGAGAGAGAGGCTGATGACATCAATGAAACTTGCCCGCTAACTGATAACGCATTCTCTCTAAGTATTACTTAATATATAATTGAGTGGTTAAAACAGCTACTTTTACTGATCTCATGTGGATTCTAGCATGTAATCAATGATAACACATTTTATCGTCACATTGGTTTTACTTGTAGTCTTTTATCAGGAAAGTGTGCTTCGCATGTTTAAATACCCCATTTAAACACCAGCCCCAGTAGTGTGGGCTGTGTCTGAATTTTTGCAAAGAGTATATCATTGCTCAGCTCTTCCGACCTTCTTTCTAGCTCTGAACAAAGAATGAAGAACTTTGCTGTAAATTTATCGGAGGCTCAGAACCTCTCTGCCCGATGATTGAAAAATGCTTTTGATGTAGTGGGTTTTGTGATAGTCATTTTCCTTCTTTCTTGTTTCGTTGCTTCCATTTTTTTAAATTATAGCTGTAGATGCTAATTGAAAGTGGAAGAGTGTGGGCAGTTACTTGCATTTAGATATTTATTTACCAAAATCTACAACTATTAACTTGAAATCTGCCAAGTGAGTAGTCTGTTGATAACATTTTTGCTGTAGATAACTTGTTTCACCACCCAGTTTGTAATTATCCCTTGCAAATATTCCACATCATTCTTTTTAACCTTCAATGCTGTTGAGATTAGTAATTTTCTGACATTATATTGATAACTTTACCTAATTATTGCTTTTCCCAATGTCCTCTGAGTCACAAGCAAACAGGGTGCGTCCATATTAAATTCTCCCATGGGTTGGCAGCGTCCATTTCAAGGTGTCACATATGAAGTCTTTCTCCCATGATACACTTCCGTTCCTGCCTATTTGCCTTGCTAATCAAGTGTGAAGGATGATCCTGCAGGCCGCAGAGAGACCGTCTGTCACCACGTAATAAGACATGCAGGTGGACCAGTGTGTGAATACTGCCATTAACCTGAAGGTGCAACAAGGTGTGTAGAGCGATGATGAGCAAGTTCATGGATCAGAGCCTCAAAAAAAATAAAAAAATTTTTTTGCAGGATGCTGCTTTTTCAGTGTTATGCATGGGAACAGGGGAAGCAGTGATATCTAACCTGTGGTATTACTCTCTGATGGCTGAATGCTAGCTAGCATTTGTCACCTCCTTTTCTAATAACATCTAAACATTTGCAAATGTGACTCATATTATATCTCAGAAATTATGTTTTATCATATAGTAAAAGTACTGTACTCTCTTACCCTGCACATCCCCGTTCTCTTCTCTGGTGGGATGTTAAAAGATCATTTATAACAGAATGATGGCTCCTCTTGGATTAGCTATCCAATCTGGTATTATTTGTTTGCACGTTAATGTTGAGGCCATTTTTAGCTAGTCCTATTAATATGAAGTCTAAAGGCCTGATCATACGAAATCTTAACTATTTTGGAAGATTAACTTTTGACAGTAGTTCTATTCACACAGTCCATATTGTTTCTTTTTTTTCTTCTTTTCTACAAACATTATACCAGTCTTCTGGCCGCACCTTCAACTATTAGAAATGAATGTATTGCATGCTATTAAAGCATTTATTTACCTAATTCAGCAAAACAGTTTCATTATGTTCTTTCCATGTTGTTGATGCATTTTGAGGAGTAAATAGTCTGTATTTTTTATATGAGTGACATGATTAAAGAGCGCTTTGCAAATTTATTTCATTGTGTGTTTTGTTATGAGGATATTGAAAATGGCCTCCCAAACCCAGATTATCTTTTTATGTCTGGATTAATGCCTGGATAATATAACACAAGGTACAGTGATATAAATACTTGTGGAATAATTAACATTAACAATAACAGTATTTTATGAAAGAGAATGCATAATATTAAACATAATATAAAAGAAGACACTTGCTCACAGTCTTTTCTTTATTTACATAATTGCAATACTTGCAATTTGTTTGTCTACAGTAAAATATTGCATGTAAAGAGTCATTTTATTGGATATTTTACTACAAATTTATTGCAAACAAATTGCCAAACCTCGCTACTATTTTAAATGCCTAGAAAATAATATAACAGGCACAGTGATATAAATATTAAATAATTAAAGTTAAAACAACAAAACCATAAACAGACATTAAAAAACAGAACAGATTTTTGTTTGCAGTACAAAGGGTTCATTTATTTTTGTTTGTAATTTTTTTATTTTTATATATATATAATTTTGGGGGGTGTGTATCAGCTGCAGGTCCAATGCCTGTGTTTACCAGTTGATTAGCGTCACCAAAGCTTTGGATTAAGCAGCTGCAGCGACTTTTTTAAATGATAAAAAGCTGCTCTTTCATTGGTCGGTCAATTTTCATCGCACCCGGTGTGAATAATATCATGGGGATCCATTTTTGCCGTTCAAAAGCACGTTCGGAACGTGTAATTGCACAGAAGAAACGGACTTGGTGTGAACAGTCCTTAATGCATGTTGTAGCTCATTCTCACATGCCATCAGCAAACATGAATCTTCTGTGCTCGCTCAAAGAAACCTTTTGAATATCTTTTTAAAAAGTTGATGCCATGAACCTAACAAACTTTTTCAAATCCAATTATTTTTTGGACGTGCTCACAGTAGCATCCTGAGAATTTGTAAACAACTTTTTTTCCACAGATTATGGTAGTGCTGAAAATGACTTCATCCATATTTGTAACGTTCCTTTTTACATACTGTACATCCATTCCCATTTAAATTTCACTGATTTTGATCCCTGTATTTCATTCATAAAATATACTCTATCTCTAGTATTCCAGATGCATTACAGTGGGACACTTTCCCCAACTTTAGGGAACAAACTGTCAATGAGCGCATGTATGTGCACATTCTTAAATTGATAATGCTTAATAAGCTGACAATGTGTGTGTTAATGTATATGCATTAAATGGCTTTCCTTTATTGGTGTAAGGTCATAAGCGGCTTAAAAATAAGATGATTGACATGGGTAGATTTTAACCTATTACTCTGTTTTTGCATTTCATGTAAACACCTTTACCAGCTTATACTGTATAATGAATGCAAGTGTTGTGTGCATGCCTCTTCATGGATTCACATATAAAGCAGAGAATAACTTGATTATTTCAAATCTCATGTAAACACTATTTTCTTGCTTTGTCTATATTGTTTGTTTTCCCATCCCATATATTGAAATTAAATCTTTACCCTGCCAGACCGCCAGTGCATACAATGGCAGTCTCTCTCTCTCTCTCTCTCTCTCTCTCTCGCCTGGCAAGCTGTATAATCGCCCTGGTTCATTTTGATAGGTTTAATTACTGTTTATGTGCATGTGTTTGCATCTGTGCAGAGGGTACACAAAATTCTATAATGTGAATGGCACATAAACTATAATGACCACACCAAGCTTTTGAATTGGTCAGAGCTTATATTAAAATGTTTAGATGATTGATGCTTATAAGTTAGGAGCTTGTGATTGCAGGTATTCTTACTGTAATTAAAAAGCCATTTTTCTGACAATGTTTTTGCAATGAGGACAACACAAAATGATTAAACTTGATGAGTTATTTGGCATATTTAAAAAAAAACTGTTTTACAGACAAGGCAAGGTGAAAATTAAGAGCAACATTCTATTCTACCTATATGTTTGTATTTCCTCGCATTTCGCTAATCCTTATTTTCTGGGTTTCCTTTAGGTGTTTTGAAAAACTGAAAAGATGCTTGCCTAAAAAAATTCTATTACAGCAGATCTGTCACTCTAGCAGACGGCTGCCATTGTTTGGCCAGTTTCTTTGCTCTGATTGTCCTGTATATATGGTGTGAAGCAAAAAAGTCCCCCTGAATTTTCCCCCTGCTGGGTTCATCACAGGCTAAAAAACTCTCTCAGTTTGTGTTCTGCTGTTTTTGTGTCAAATATCCCTATTACGTGTCAAAACTTGAGCTAGAGGAAAAAGGAAGTCAAAAAGGGTCAGTTAGAGAGAAAACCCCCTTCTTACCTCATACTTTCACACCTTTTATTTGTATGCTTAATCCTTTATTTTCTGTCAAAAAACCCCCCCAAAAAACATACAAACAAAAAAACTAGACACTATATAGTTTTATCTCATGGTTCACGATTACATATTTTGTATTTATTTTTCGGAAAAACATTTTTAGCAAATTCCACATTATAATTTCTCATCAAAATACAATTATTTAATACATAATAGAAATGCTCAAAATTTAAATAATAAGAATTTGCTTATATAGCTTTCTCTGTAAGTAAGATCACATACAAATTAGCTTTAAAAATAGTTGGGTACATCCGTGCTGATCAGGTGCAGAACAAGCAATAGAACTAAACAAAAGCTGTCCTGAAAAATGTGAAAGTGTATATTTATTTTTTAATAATTTTTTTGTCATCATTATTATGATCAAAATTTAACTTTGTAAAAATACAGAAATTTGACATTATAATAATAAAAATAATATCATGGAATTATATGTTTATAATAATGATATTAGCAATCACGGTTTGAAATAATGTGTACAATTTACAAGTAATAACATTGAGTTTGCAATCATTTGTATAAGAAACGTTAAAAAGTTTACTGTAACTTTAAGAGTGCAAAGAGTGGCTCACAGTGTTCTGGTTCAGCGAACATTCACCAGAATCTTGCTTGTTCTTTAGCGCATTCATGCTGTGTGAGATTAAAATTAATATGTATTTTGACTTTTTTTTTATCTAACTATACAGAACAGAAAGGATATTAAGTCACATTATTCAATGAAAGTGGAGTGTGCCTCATCTTTGATGGACACACATTACGCGGAGGAAACAATCTGCTTTAATCTCAAGCACTTTTCTTCAAAACAAGGTGATTTTTCAGGTATTCCAGTACTTACATTTCTAAAAGCTAAATTCAAGAACTTTAAGGACCTTGTGTGAACCCTGTAAATATTGTAGAAAAAAGTGTAGTAGGGGTAAAGTCAAACAACAAAGAAATTATTATGTTTGATGGGTCATTTCATTTATGATCACTTAGACATAAATCAATGTTGCAAATTTAGAAATATACATTTTTGCCATGATATGGTTCATAATTTTTTGAATTTCACTATATCGTCCCAACCCTACTCTGTGGCACATTTGTGTGGAATTTCCGCACAAAAACATGCATCTTATTCACTTAACCACCCGTCATCCTGCAGGTGCTAAATGTGCAGCAATAATGCTGTGTTGTAAATATATAAGTTGTTGTATTCTTTCAAATCATTGTAATTATTTTCATCTGAAGTACGCCTCCTTTCTATGTAAATTAGTTATAGATTGTGCCTTATTCACAAAAGTCAGCGCTATTTGCCTGGCACACTTCATGCAATTACTGCCCACTGGAAGCAGGTGTTTACTGACTTTTATTAAAAAGAGATGCTTATGTACATTTTAATTGATCATTCCTGCTGTAATTCATCAAATTATCACCTAATGATAGATGACAGCATAATAACTAGGAATATTTCCAGGCATGCAGTGTAGTCAAGTACATTTCGGCATTTTATAGAGCCAACGCAGGTGCCTGTATCTCAATTGTAGAGCAATGCTGTACACTCCTAGCACAGTATATCAAATTGTGCTAGCCTGCTACATCCTCTGCGAGACCTGGCCTGCTAGATGAGGAGTAGCATTCAAATTGCATTCAGCACTAATGTTCTGGCAGTGTTTGTGAAATAGGCAGGCATACAATACAAACAGCGTGTCCAAATAAACGGTGCTATCAGCCAGTGCATTTCATCCTTAGTGAATAGCCCCTTTGATATATGCTGTAAGGAATGATAAATACCGGCCCACTGCATGCAAAGGTCAATCTCCAAATGACAAACATTTTTGTGCCTATGAAGGGCACTATGTAATTCCAAACAAAGTAAGCAACTGTATCCCTTCACAAAGGGGCCTTCCACAATTTGGTTAGGCGTTATATTTGCCGTTTATGATCGTGTGCTCCATGGTGGACCGTCCATGTGATTCATTTTGAAATTATGTTTTGTTTTAGTTTAAGATATTGCCAGGAAATTAAACAAATGGCAAATATTACTGTACTTACATATTTACATATTTTCACGTTTGTTTTTACCAAGCATCACACAAGACAACACAAGACAACACAAGTTTAAGTTTCTTAAATTGATTAACTTTTTTACACATGAGTTTGAGGTCTTCAATGTGTGCTGTAAAACAAATGTTACGTACACTTCACAACAGATGCACTGAAGGTCAAATTATAAATGATCAAACATATAATGTGGTTTTTAGTTGTTTATAATTATTGTTTATGATAGATTACGTGCTTGCCGGCTTTGCACACTGCCATATTGTTTACATTGCTATGCAGCATTGGATTAGGATTTTGTCATAGCATAGAAGCACAGATGGTTCTAAAAACCTAGCCCTTCCACTTTCTCAGCACCAGAAGAGGTTAGAATGAGTGACAAATGGAAAGGAGAAAGCTCAAGTGGACTAACATTGCAACTTTATATTATTTGGTTGACATCAGAAAACATGGCTGCATCGCTGCATCAAAAATGTTAGCTCCGAAGGTAACGGCTTTATACTTTTATTTTGTAATTGTTTGAATGTTTGTAACATAAAAAATAAAGAAAATGTGATGTTGAAAAAACTATTTTAGCAGCTGGTTCCTTATGAAATTGCTTCAGTTTCTCTTTGCTGATAAACAGCAGCATGAATACAGATCGCACCAGTTTGAGCCCAGCCAAGTGTAATCACAACGGTTTGATTGCACATGCCAAAGGGTTCAATTACAGACACAAAAGGCTATATACATATCATAACAGCCATAAGCATGATGTTATCAAGGACCCATTCTTTCTTAAAATCAGGTCGCAGTGACATATTCTTTCATGTAGGGTTTTCTAAACAGGCACACATGAGAAAGTAGTGCTCTGCTCCCTTCAGAGTTCCCCCTTCTGCCCTTCGAAGTGAGCAGGATATAGAGTTGCTCACTTTCACATGCAATTTTCCTACAATCAAAGGCCGCAGTCATTCGGTGCGACCCCTCTGTTAATCATCTCATCCCTACAGATGGGTCATGTCAGTTGGAAATGATTAGGTGGGGACTTCCTGTGTTCCATCTTTACACATTTAGCTCTGCATTGACATCCCGACCTGATCCGCTCCACACAGAAATAGATTCTGTACCAACAGATCTACTTAAAGAGGTCATGGTCTCTGTGATAAGCATGATTGTTGCATTAAATTTCACAGTGTTGGCTGCCAGAGCTAATGCCATTTTATTTTCCAGCTAACTGTGTAATGTGCCTGGATGTGATTTCAAGATCTTATTGGAGATTTGCAATCCAATAGTGTTTCCAATGATGTCTCTGGTTTTCTGTGTTATATATTTTTTGCTTTTATCGTTATATGTTTACTATTCAGCTGCTCAATTTTCCCAGCACGTGTTTGTCGGGATTAGCAGAGGTGTGGTTCTTGTGTAGATCTTGACTTAGTCAATGTTTCAATAGAGATAATAAGCTTCAAGTGCAGATGTGTGCCTCAGAATGGAATTATTGCATTAGCAGTGTTAGTTAACCTATGGACGGCTGGTACTGGAGGGACTGTAAAACGGTTGGTTGGTGGTGCTAGCCACCAAGGTAATTTTTTTTTCAGGGAACACACACACACACACACTATGTATACCTAGAATGCATAAACATTTATACCTTGAAGTAGTATTTGGCTGGTCATATGATCTCTTTATGGCGGTCACCATGAGACAAACCAGCTCTATGTAAAACAAAACTATAGACTACTGATGATTTGAATCTGAATCTCATGTGTACATAATTTTTAAACATACTGTATTTTTACTTGAAGTAATATTACTTTCTTTATTTGTAAATCTTTTCAATATGCTTACAATACTGAGTGCACATTTAAAACAGGAAATAAAGAAGACAGCAATTAACTGACGTCAATCAATTTAATGGAAGAGATCTTAATGATTTGTGTTTTCATATTTTCCCTGATAAACACTTATGCAAACTTAAATAAATATTGAGGGGTGGTATGGCAATGTATAATAAAATGTTTATAAATCTGAATATATTATTGGAAATCTGAACTGATAGTAATGAATACAAATATATAGTTATAAAAATCCTCCACGTGCAGCAATAAAAGCTTTGCAGATCCTTGGCATTCTAGCTGTCAGTTTGTCCAGATACTCAGGTGACATTTCACCCTACACTTCCTGTAGCACTTGTCATAGATGTGGCTGTCTTGTTGGGCACTTCTCACACACATTACATTCTAGCTGATCCCATAAAAGCTCAAGCGGGTTCTATAACACTCTTTTCCAATTATCTTTTGTTAAATGTCTGTGTTTCTTTGTTCACCTTTTCTTTTTGTTTTTCTGTTTCAAAAGTGGATTTTCTTTGTAATTCTTCCCATAAGGCCTGCACCCCTGAGTCTTCTCTTTACTGTAGTACATGAAAGTGGTGTTGAGCGGGTAGAATTCAATGAAGCTGCCAGCTATACAGCTATACACAGACTTTAATGTAGCTTTTGAATTGATCCAAGATGGTGGCGCAGTAGCACGCAGCGGCCACTCCGGATCCAAAGTGGTGCTATTTTTGTCACTTAGCCCAACTTTTGTGGCACATGGACAATGGAGCAACCATTGTTCGTGTCTACCATTGCCAGACACTGTTAAAATATAAGATTCATGCAACAACCAAGCTGCATGATGATCTGTAGGAGTTGCTACGCGATCTCGGTTTGCTGCGGAGTCCAGGCCTCCAGTCCTCGGCGTCGCCTGATGATGGTGCCCGGGGGAGGGGACGTCGTAAGCGGTGTGCGAGGAAGCCAAAGCGTGGCAAGAGGGCGTGGGTCCATGCTAGGCTAAAAACAAACCCTAGCCGGCCGGCTCTCCCATTTATCCTGCTCTCAAATGTTTGCTCCCTGGACAATAAACTGGACTACATCCGACTCCAGCAGACTACGCAGTGTGAGCTTATATAGCTTTGTTTTCACGGAGACGTGGCTCAGCGACAGAGTTCCGGATGTAGCCATTCAGCTAGATGGGCTCACCTCGTTTCGTGCGGTAATGCTCATCGCTGGTGGAGCTTGTGACTGTTAGATGCAGACCTTTTTATTTACCACGTTTACCTTGTTATTATAACCGGAGTTTACATTGCCCCAAGCGCTAACACAAAGGTAGAATGAGCTAAAGCGCTCTGTGAACTATATATACAGACCGCTCATCAGATGCACAAAACCGCTCCAGAAGCAGGTGAAAACCTGGCCAGCAGGAGCCATATCTGCTCTTCAGGACTGTTTTTAGTGTACTGACTGGCACATGTTCAGGGAGGCTGCAACTTGGAGGAATACACAGCATCAGTGACCGGCTACATCAGCTAGTGCATTGATGAAG
Organism: Moxostoma hubbsi; assembly: GCA_032164185.1. Classification (NCBI taxonomy): domain Eukaryota; kingdom Metazoa; phylum Chordata; class Actinopteri; order Cypriniformes; family Catostomidae; genus Moxostoma; species Moxostoma hubbsi. Next base: position 4,448,161 of record JAVLUX010000186.1, read on the forward strand.
TCACCTTCTGCAAGACCATCACCACATGCTCCAACCAGAAGCCATGGATGACTGCGGAGGTGCGTGCGCTGCTGAGGACCCAAGACTCCGCCTTCAGAGCAGGCGACATGGCTGCCCTAAGAACAGCGAGGGCCAAACTGTCCTGGGCCATCAGAGAGTCAAAGCGCTCACACGCCCATAGAATCCACAGTCACTTCCAGGACAACAGCGACACGTGGCACATGTGGCAGGGCATCCAGGCCATCACCAACTACAGGACAACATCAGTTGCCTGTGACAAAGATGCCTCCCTTCCAAATGCGCTGAACGACTTCTACGCTAGGTTTGAAGCACAGAACGATGTGGTGGTGAGGAAGACCACCCCTCCTCCCAACGACCAGGTGCTCTGTCTTACCACGGCTAATGTGAGTAAAACTCTACGTAGAGTCAACCCACGGAAGGCTGCTGGACCAGACAACATTTCTGGCAGAGTGCTCAGAGGATGTGCAGACCAGCTGGCAGATGTTCCTACCGACATCTTAAGCATCTCTCTGAGCAGCGCCATCGTTCCAACGTGCTTCAAGGCCACCACCATTGTCCCCACGCCAAAGAAGTCTTCAGTGTCCTGCCTCAACGACTACTGTCCCGTCACACTCACACCCATCATACTGAAGTGCTTCGAAAGGCTCGTCATGAGGCACATTAAGACCCAGCTGCCCCCCTCACTAGACCCACTGCAGTTTGCGTATCGTCCAAGCCATTCAACAGACAACGCCATCGCCACCACCCTCCATCTGGCCCTCACCCACCTAGATAAAAAGGACTCATACGTTTGAATGCTGTTCATAGATTTCAGCTGAGCATTCAACACAATAATTCCTCAGCACCTGATTGGAAAGCTGAACCTCCTGGGCCTGGACACCTCCCTCTGCAACTGAATCCAGGACTTCCTGACTGGGAGACCTCAGTCAGTCTAGATCGGGAACAGCATCTCCACCACCACCACACTGAGCACTGGGGCCCCACAGGGCTGTGTGCTCAGTCCACTGCTGTTCACTCTGCTGACTCACAATTGTGCAGCAATGCACAGCTCGAACTACATCATTATGTTCGCCGATGACACGACCGTGGTGGGTCTCATCAGCAAGAACAACGAGTCAGCATACTGAGAGGAGGTGCAGCGGCTAACGGACTGGTGTAGAGCCAATAACCTGTCTCTAAATGTGTACAAAACAAAAGAGATGGTTGTTGACTTTAGGAGAGCACAGAGTGACCGTACTCCGCTGAACATCGATGGCTCCTCTGTGGAGATCGTCAAGAGCACCAAATTTCTTGGTGTTCACCTGGCGGAGAACCTCACCTGGTCCCTCAACACCAGCTCTATTACCAAGAAAGCCCACCAGCGTCTCTACTTTCTTCGAAGGCTGAGGAAAGCACATCTCCCACCCCCCATCCTCGCTACATTCAATAGTCAGGGACTATTGAGTGCATCCTGAGCAGCTGCATCACTGCCTGGTTTGGGACTTGCACCGTTTCGGACCGCAAAGCCCTGTAGAGGATAGTGAGGACAGCTGAGAAGATCATCGGGGTCTCTCTTCCCTCCATCAAAGACATTTACAAAAACACTGCATCCGCAAAGCAACCAGCATTGTGAACGACCCCACACACCCCTCACACAAACTCTTCTCCCTCCTGCCGTCTGGCAAGAGGTACCGAAGCATTCAGGCCCTTGCAGCCAGACAGTGTAACAGCTTCTTCCCCCAAGACATCAGACTTCTCAATACTCAGAGACTGGACTGACACACACACACATGTACACACACACATATGTTATGTTTACATTTGGCATTTTTAGAAACTGTCATCTTTTTGCACTAATTTCTCTCACTGTGCCTATTGTCCTGTTAATTTTTAGTAATTTATTGCACTGTCCCATCATTTTTGCACACGTTTGCATGTGCACTTTATATAGGTATGTTATTTAGTCTGTGTAGTCTCATGTGGTTCTGTGTTTGTCTTATGTTGTTTTATGTAGCACCATGGTCCTGTGTACTGTACTAACTGTATATGGTTGAATGACAATAAAAAACACTTGACTTGCTTTACTTGAGCTGAAGACATATGAGGCATCTATTTCTCAAACTAGAGACTCTACTTAGTACTTATCCTCTTGTTAAGTTGTAGATCTGGCATTCCATATCTCAAACTGTAGTGTACACATTTGTATGAATCAGTTTTTTGGCTATTTCAAGCATTGTATAGCCTTCATTCCTCAAAACATTGATTGACTAATGAGTTAGAGAAAGCTGTTTCATTTTGCATTTTTTACCTAATGTTGACCTTAAAACATGCCAGTCTGTTGCATACTTTGGCAACTCAAAAACAAGCACAAAGACAATTTTAACATTCATTTAATGGACCAAATATCTTTCAACTGTGTTTGATATAATGGCAAGTTATTTTCTAGTACCCAATTAGCAATTTAAGGTGTTGGAGTGATTGCTGCTGCAAATGGGGCCTGCTAGATTTGATCAAAAATGACTTTTCAAATAGGAATCTGGGTTGAAAATCTCAAACATTGAAAGAAAATTCAGAAAGCAAAAAGCAACAAATAAACAAGAAAATAATGGATGTCATCTGTTCAACCGTGCAGTGATCTGCACCCCGGTATCAGCGGCTCGTGATGCGCAAATGGTTTGCGCGCGCTGTGCTCATCCTCTGACTAGCGCAATCTCGTCACACTACAATAGTGATTATCTTCCCATTCAGTTCATAACCACATAAAACATGCTGCATAATTATGAGAAAGGATTACTTCAAGAGGTAGATTGGCATGCAGGTATTTTATATCTAAAATACAAATTTCTCTCTCACTGTCACATGCCAGTGTTTACCATTTCACATGCCAGTGATGGCACGTGTTCCATAGGTTGCTGACCCCTGCTGTAATCCCAGGGATCAAAAGTAAGGATGGGCCAGTGCTGCCTTGTCACTAAATCTTACATTTGTTAAATGTGTTTTATATGACTTATAAAAATGATGTAAACAAATAAATGTAAACATATGTTTTCTGCTATAAATCGAATGTTCGTAATCATGTCATCAAATTAGATGTGTCATCAAGGCAAAGTTGTCTTGGTGACTCATGCAGATTTCAGCACATAAAATGGCAAAAAAATAAAAAATAAATGTTATTTATTTATTTTGATTTGGTGGGGCAGGGCATGCACAAATCTGAACAAATCTGAACCTGACCAGGCCAAAAGAAAAATCCATATTGTTGAGTCTGGAATCTGCTGTATCCTCTTCTCAGAACCAGCCTGTATGCTGGGGAATTGCAAATTGCATTTAGCACAGATATTTTGGTGTGTTTTGCTGTTTTTCATAATTCCTTCAGTGAATGAATGACAAGACAGTCCTTGCAAAAAACAATGCTATCAAAGGGCACAATTCCTTCTAAGTGATTTTCCCCCACAGTGTGATATTTACCATGATTCTGTTCTGTTTATGATCTGCTGTAAGAATTAAGATGTATTTGAGTTTTGTGGCATGATATATGTACTCCTCTTTATGAGTATATAACTTGGGTGTTGTGTATGCCATGCTGATTTATGAATGTATGGGAAATTGTTTTCTCAGCGGGTTTAGAATGAGGGAGAACTGTGACTTTTTTTTTTTTCGGGGGTGGGGGGTTGGGTGGTTGTTGTTGGCTGTAATATAGAATATATAAACTCATTCTGCATCCATTTATTGCAATATTTAAATCACCATGTTTAATACAGTATCCCCCCTAATATGTTTGGTCGAACTGTAAGAAGAGTTCTCCTAGAATTGTTTTGTACAAAACACTGACTCTGGTATATCTGTAGATGGCTATTGATCTCATGACACAAGATAGATACACGAGATGCTTTTCTGTCTTGAGACGTTTACTCTTTTAAGAGCCTGGGTAACACCTGCAGCTTCAGTATTTACTGAAATGGGTACAGAGATGTATTACTTTTCCATGCTCCATTTCACAAATTTTCATGGATTGTCTAACTTCTTTGAACAATGTTTTGTGCCCTCTCTAATGAAAAATGTAAAAATTAATTATTGTAGAGATGTTTTCAAATAATTGTTCTTTGTGAATTGCATTTAATGTGTTTTTGAATAACTTCTGGATAAATTATAAATATATAAATGACCTTCATGCCAACACCATTAATGCTTTGATTAGTTGTGAAGGGTGAAAGAGAGAATGGGTGAAGAATCAAAAAGGGGGGGGGGGGGGGGGGGGGGGGGGGGGGGGGTTCTGTGATATGAGACGTTTTATTAATCTTTTTTATTAAAAGCTGTTTGGAGTCAAGCGGGCCGGTTTTGAAGGAGGGTTTCTCTGAGTGTTCTCTTTTGAGTGCTGATGCTTATCAGAATCATTCATCCATTTCCAATTCAAATTGGGCCTATCTGCCTCCCCCTAATCCTCCCCCTCCCCCCAGTTGTGCAGAATGGTGTTGGTTTGTGTGTGTGTGTGTGTGTGTGTGTGTGTTTATTAGTATTCAGGGCAGGAACAATAAAATCAGGGACCACAGCACGTTCCTTTCATTTTTAGCATGTCCCAGTTTTGGCTTTCTGTAGTTATTATACCGTTTTCCATTAATCTGAATATAGGAGCAGATTTTACCCACCCTGTTATGTTTGTTGTCATTTTGTGTAAGGTACTGTAAGAGATTTGTTTCTTCAAGCTTTCTATTGTGTGTCTAACATTAGAAAAACCTTTGTGGTTTGAGGGTGAGTTTGGCACAAAGGTGTAAAGGAATATTGCAGATTTCATACAATTAACAGAATCTCAGACTTTCAGTCGATTTACACAACAAGTAATTTAGACTTGTCCCTCAATTTGTAAAAAACAAACAAACAACATGCTAAAATTAATGCACTTAGAGTACAACAGAAGTTTTGACTTACAATTGACTTCCAATAATTGAAATAATTAAAGTACACAGAAGCTTGAAGCCTGCCACATAGTAATTTTCATTTTTTTCACTGACATATTGTTAACACTGACTGTTGTAATTGTAGTACAATTGTTTTCATTTAACCTAGGGTGTGGCATTTATTTAATTTTTATTCTCGACTGGTAATATTATGTAACTAACATAAGCATAAGCAGTCGAAATATGAGCCTAGAGTCAATAGTTGTTTAAAATTGAACACATTCATTATGAGTCTTGACTCAGTCTTGGCCTCTTCTGGTCTCTGACTTGTCTTGGATTCGACCTCGACCTACTCTTGTCTTGGCCTGGATTTGAACTCGGATGATCTGGTCTCGACTACACCACTGTGCTCATCCCTGTGCTAGCTATGTTTTGCCATTGTAAGGCCTTTGGGTAGACTTTTCTTTATGCATGCTTTACAAATGACAAACGGTCAGAGAGTTTGGGAAATCTGTTGTCTGCACGTTAATATTTCCATTTGGTGATGCCTTTGCTGCATAAATTACACACTTCATGATCACTTTACAAATCGAAATTCTGTTTTCTGTGTTAATGAATAACATGTCAGAAGGGCTATGGCCAGAGCAAAGTTGAACCCAGAATATTCATAAAATGCTTTGTTCTGAAATGTCAATATGTTTTTAGTGTTGTATGTACTCTATAAGGCCTTTTTTGCATTTTATTAATATATAGATAATGTATATTTTTTTTCTCAATTCAAATGTTTTTACCTTAACAAGCTACTTGTACAGATGTTTTAGTGTGTCCTTTTCGAATCGTTGAGAGGTTCCGGGATCTCCGTCCTGATGAGGTGGCTGATCTGTTCATGACCACACAGAAAGTGGGAGATGCAATCGAGAAACACTTCCAAGCATCCTCCCTAACCATCGCCATACAGGTATGCTGGAATTCAGATAATAAAAGTATGGAGAGCAGTTGTAACACTCTGACAATGACAAAAAATAGATTTTGTTTGGGTTGAATTTAATTTAAATATATTAATGGAACTGTTCACTTTTGGCACATATGTATATAGTGGTCCAGAAAAGCATTTGGGAACTTAAGCCCAAATTTAAAATATTTTAATGATAAAATATTGCATGATAGAAGTAAATTATATCAACAGCTATGTGTACATGAAAATATTTTAATGCTTGACATGGAGGAGAAGAACCAACCAACTTGGTGCAGATGGGAAAATTCTTGGAATAGGTGGGGATTATCCGGTTTATACCAAATATAAAACACATTTTGAATGTAAGAATAACAATTATGATTAAATGTATCTATAGGTTATAACATCTAGACATCCTCCTGTTCAAAATTATACACAAAGATAAAGTAGTGCAATATAATATTTATTTGAATGGATTAAAAAGCTGTATGAATAATTGAAAAAAAAAAAGGACACAAGGATTTTGGAGACCAAACACACTTTAAAAATTGTCAATTTAAATGCTCAATTCAGAAATAATAATAGCCACATAATGTAGTAGGTTAGACACTCCTCTTTTCTATTCTTTGTTATTTTCACATTAATGAGGAAATATCAGCATGATGTAACAGTTGCAAAAGTGGTACGTACTGTTCATTATGAGGAAAAACCATCCAAAACACTATAATCCTGCAGACTTTGACCTCTGGGACATCCATATGGTATCCATTAAGGCTGCACAATTGCTTGAATTAAGAATTAAATTGTTATGTGGCATTTACTATGATTACTTAGGGCTACATTTAGAAAATAGTCTCCATTCAAAGCTTCAGTCAGCTATGTGTGATCATGGGTAGCCCTCTAGTGGCTATAGATGGCATGTTGATAACAGCAACATTACAATCTAAACTGTCTTGCCAGACAGCGAAAGATATATTTAAAGGTCCCGTTACCTTCTTTCCCCCTCTTTGCAAAACAGCTGAATGTCAAACCATACTTTCCTTACAAGCACTTTAAGTTAGCAATACAGGGCTGATGAACACTGTTGTCTTTTCGGTGTTTCCTGTACTGCTTCACAGTTGATTTAAAGATGGCACCATTTGACTTGATGATGATGTTTTGTAATGTGATGCTTATTCACAGCTCTGAGACTATATTCTTGTCCGGATGTTATTTTAACAGAGGCATAAAACTCAAGCCATGTGTCTTTACAGAGGACAACAGAGTAGGTGCATTAATATTGAACAGCTATTAAAACTGACTGGAACTACCTGTGCATTAAACAGTTTTAACTCACACATTTCAGCCAATCAGAATCGAGTATTCAAACAGACCATGGTATAATAAAAAATATCAGACCAAGTGTTGTTTGTTTTAAAGAAATATAGCACAGGCACTATTTTTAAGCAAAAATCTCAAAAAAAAGAAGTTTGATTTAATTTGTATGTTTTTTGTAATATTTCAAATGATAAAACAATATATATGCGTTTAACATGAAGACAAAAGTAACTGGACAATTTCTGGTTGTCAAACATTTGTGGAATGTGTCCATATTTAATGGGATGAACTTGAACCTGTGGTTAGCATGCTAGATAGGACACCTGTGGGAACTTGAGGGGAAATGACCTCATGCATTCACTGAAAACCACCTCAGGAATAGTTGGTTTAAAGTCATTGCAAAAAAGGCTCAGAAAAGAGAAATTAGAAGAAAAAGTTTGCATAATATGTCTCCAGATGACACATGGTTTGATATTTTGTTATCTAATGCAATGAAATACATGCATTATTATATTTGTTGTGAATTGAGTGTTCTAATATTTTTGGGGTCACTCTATATGATTCTTATACAAAAAATGGCAGGTATATTTACAGTACTCTGTGATTTTATGAAGGCAAATACAAAAAAAATAAAAATAATAATAATATAACAATTACCCTGGTATTTCCATATCATTGTGTTTGCAAGAGAATGAGACTTTATATACAGTAACAGATCAGTTTTTTGTAACCTGATACATATGCTAATTTCAAGTGGGTTCTTCTTCCCAGACACCAACAAAACAAAATAATTTAATTTAACAGACAAAATAGAATAATCAATATCCTTGCCACTAGAACTGATATGAGATGAGGTTTACTTACTTTCATGAGATTCTACAGTTAAAACAGAGGGGAGATATATTGGAGATGTAGTAGGGAAAATAAGTAGTATAAATGTACACAGTATGAATTAAAGTTCCTGCGTACCTTCACTAATAATATGTAGGACATTTATGTGTGTTAGGAATTAAATTAAACTGTCTGCATGTCTACACCATTATATGCAAGGGGAATTTTGGTTAATAATTTAGCCGAGTTGGACCACAATTATAAGAAGGATAAATGACAAATGATCAGATCATAAATCTGAAAAACATTATCTACTATTAATATGTAATACAACGGCTCATTGTATCTGCTCACAATTTTTATGTAAGGAATTAGCTTAGAGTAATACTATTCTCATGGCTATTGAAAATAACATCACAAATATGTTTGGTATGGTTCGATCTTCAGAGTGCAGATCTTTTAAAAAATAAAGTGACAAGATTATTTATCAAAATATACCACAGTAAAATTTTCCTTGAATACAAACAAGACTTATTGCTAATCTAAACACATAGACAAACAGATTTTGCCTGTGGGCCTTAGTTAGCCCATGATGATATTTGATTTGGCCCTCCTTGCAATAGATAACAAGAGGGAAAATAAAATATTTAAAAAATATTGAAATGATGCAGCTCTTCATTTTTAATTAATCTTTTTGTTTTACATATATATTTGTTATTTTTTCATTACAAAATCTATAGCTTATTTGAAAAGTAGAGAGTAGAAGTGATTACAATATTTTATGTATATGTGTGAATGTACAATGACCTTTAAATAAGTGTTGTCTAAAAGTTTGCTCCATTGGCCATCCCAGGTGCCACCACAAAATCTGAACAATGATTGGCCAGCTCCAAATCGGAGGTGGGCCTTTAATACCGCCAGACAGAACCATGTTGGTTTAAAATGGAGCGGGAACTGAAGCAGTGTAAAGAAATGACTGGTAATTAGGTGGACTCACAGAACAGTGCGTACAGTCATCCAAAGGCTTATAGTGGACTTCAGGAGGAAAGACAGAGAACACAGCCCCATCACCAGTAATGGTGCACCGGAGGAGAGAGTCAGCAGCTTCAAGTTCCTCGGTGTCCACATCACTGAGGAAATTACATGGTCCGTTCACACTGAGGCTGTTGTGAAGGAGGCTCACCAACGATTCTTCTTCCTGAGACGGCTGAGGAAGTTTGGAATGAACCACCACATCCTCATATGGTTCTACACCAGCACTGTAGAGAGCATCCTGACTGGCTGCATCACCGCCTGGTATGGCAATAGCACCGTCCACAACCGCAAAGACCTGCAAAGGGTGGTGCGAACTGCCAGAAACATCATCGGAGGTGAGCCTCCCTCCCTCCAGGACATATATAACAGGCCGTGTGTGAAAAAAGCTCGGAGGATCATCAGAGACTCCAGCCATCCGAGTCATGGTCTGCTCTCACTGCTACCATCAGGCAGGCGGTATCGCAGCATCAGGACCCGCACCAGCCGACTACATGACAGCTTCTTCCCCCAAGCAATCAGACTTCTGAACACTTGATCTCTCATGATCAATATACACCAGCACTGCACTTTATTAATCTATTATCTCACACTTGACTGTCATAATTATATTCTCCACAATAGAACTACAGCATATACATGTATATATATATATATATATATATATATATATATATATATATATATATATATATATACTTTTTTTGATATATACTTTTTATTTTATTTTTTTATTGTATGTGCACTCTATATTGTGTGTATTGTTTACTGTACTTTGTATATTGTGTTGTGTAAGTATATGTACATTTGATATGTAAATTGTGTTGTGTAAATCTGTTGTTTATTGTAAATTGGTATATGTCTCGTCACTGTCATGACTGCTTTGTTGCTCGGAACTGCACACAAGACTTTCACCTACTGTTGCACTTGTGTATATGGTCATATGACAATAAACGTGATTTGATTTGATTTTGAAATGAAATATGGCTTGAACGCACACTATAGGATGTGCAGCATTTCATATCCGTGTGAACGCGACCACTGAAGCGCACCCATGAAGTGGGCTTGATAAAGTAAAGTGAGGGAGCATTTCAGTATAAACAACGGTTCCATTCACTCCAAACAATGCACAACATTATGACAAGCACTATAAGTGAACAGACCAGTACTCTCAAAAATCCCTTTTCTGCCCTGCCAGCTAGACAAAAACGGTTATGCAGTGAACTAATTCTTCATATTTCATCTTTTTATTCTGACTAAAAACTATTCTGGAGTGTGTATAACAGCTGTATGCATCATACTGTAATTTGTTTGTCAAATGTGTGCGTTTACTTGCAACTATCTGTCTAAAAACAGTTTTTTTTTATATAACCATAAGATACAATGCCATATTTCGTCAGATTCTTAATCATATTTTAGAGTCTACCATGAGTTCACTGTGAGGAGATGCTCTGTTCTTAAAGAGACAGTTTCCATGTTATAAGAGACACTTACATTTAGTCATTTAGCAGACATTTTATCCAAAGTGACTCCCAAATTAGAAAGAGACAAAATATAAATAAAAATGATATTGAATTAAATGATGTGCATTGTGCAAGTATAGGACACTTGATGGTTTAAATTTTAGAGTTCTGTGGGTTTTGCATTATTAATATTTAATTTTAAAATAATACAGTTTGATATGTGCAACGTTTACTTTTGGCCCACTGCCCTCAATCTAGTTTGATCGTTGTCCCTTCATAGGAAAAAGTTTAGGCATCTTTGCTGTAGACAATGCCTTGAGAGCCATTGATACTTAATTTTTGTTTACCTCGATTTGCAGTCGGGTTACTCAAATTATATTAAAGAGACACCAGCACTTTCAGCAAAGTTGGAGATGTACTTGTGTTTCCTTGCATTGATTTGGTTCTTTGGCTCTTAGTAGCAAGTCTTGTTAGTTCAACCGATGCTTTGGACCTCTGTTAAGATCATGGACATCAGATAGTTCTTTGACTGTCGCATTGATGGATGGGTGATGGGATGACCAGGCGGGGCTTTGAAGCAAGGCCTCCAGCAATGGAGGCTCGCGACTCCCCATCATGTGTGTGAGTCGTAGCACAGAAAAGAGAAAAGCTTCCTTGGAACTTTGCATTTCGTGTCTTCCTGGACTCTACATTTTGTGGATCTGTGTGTAGAAGGGCTAAGAGTGAAGAGTGCGAAGAGAGGAGAAGAGCGTAAGAATATGAAGTAAGAGAGTGTTCTTCCTTGGTGTGGAGGCTTTGTACTATTGTGGTTGGCCACACCCCATTGGTGCCTTAAGCCAATCAGAAGTGTCTTTTGCAGGGTCACATGATCATTTCTTTCCCTCCTTCTGAAGGTGATTGATGAGCCTTTGTATGTGAAGACTCCCGTATCTCGCTCAAAAATTGCATGTTTTAATCATACATTTTATATATCTCGGATACAACTGAATATATAAAAAGATAATTAACATAAACATTCCTGAAATGCAGAAAGACTCACAACGATAGTAAACATGATGTGTTTTATCATGTATGGTTACCATTCTAGTAATATGACATGAATAAAACAAGATTAAAGATTATAATCATCAATTCATCAGTTAGCAAATTGATTAAATGTCATAACAACAACATTTTCAGAATGATCTTTCAAGGCTAATTATTCTGTACATTTTGGTACAAAAATCTATGCATTTTAGAGGGTTAAGTCAGCAAAGTACTGTGACTTTGTTTGAAATGTTCATTTATTAAGATAAGATATCTTAGTATTAGAATTGTGTTGTCTCTTGCAAACATGAGGGTCTCATAATAGAGTCTTCTTTAGCTCTTGGTAATGAGTTTTTAGTATTTGACAGGAAATGTCTCATTTTTTAAGTGTTTGTGTGTTACTAAATTAATGAAACTAAGGGACTTCTTTTAAATTTCTGGCATGGGGGTTTCTTCAGAAGTCTTTAAGTCATGTGATGACCATTAATGTTCAGGGCATTCTTGATTTACCTCCCTGGATGAGGAGGAATTTTGGTGTGTCCACAGAAATCTCTTTGTTCTCAAGATGGTTGACACTCAACAGAGCAGATTTTAATAGACTCTTTTCAGGCCTCTGTGTCTTAGTTAATAACTTGGAAGGAAAATATCAGTTTACATCCTGGATTCTAATCATTTTGCATAAAAATCATTCATTCTTCTGCCCATTAGATCCTACAGAGATGTTTTATTTTATGTGGAATTGAAAAACGAGAGAACACTAAATAAATAGACAAGTTTTATTTGCACTTGCTTAAACCTAAAAAGCAATCGAGGAATGACCAATTTCTGCATGTAAAAAAAAATTGTGACAATACAGAAAAAAATTAATTTGACTGTCATTTCCTTGCAATTACCTTCTATGAATTTTTAAACAATACATGCATCTTAATTTTTTTTAATACATTTTCATGTTAACATTTTTGATGATTATTATAATTTTTATACAATTATTATATTTCATTACCAGAAAAAAGCTGAATTTGTAGTCTACATTAACTGTGGAATATGTTGTCGTTTCTCCTGGTATTTCAGATATTAATATCTGCATGAAACAGAATTTTCGTTTGTCTGTGCATGTATAACAACATTATTCTAGAGGCAAGAGGTGCCAAACAAAATGTGAATGGTCAAGCACACATTCTGCGTTAATAATAAATACACAATAATAATAATAAGTACACACTGTTGTGCACAGAACAGGGGCTTCAGGGGCACAAGACCCTGTCCCTTTTGTTCACAAATGTAAAGATGATCTTCACAAATGTAATTGTGTCTTTAAGGTGTCTTTTGTGTGGTGCTTTCAGGGTTTGATGCCAATGAGAAACACAAAATTCCATGTCAATACAGCAAAGCATCACTGAGATACAGCTGCTGATGTTTTTTGGCATCTTGCCATCTAATTTGTTGAAGTGCTGTTCAAGAACCGTTTAATCTATCAAAAAGCTTTTCATAATTTTTTGTTACGAATGTCCCTAGATGACACATGACACATTTTGAGCGAATTGGACTTATGGCCTAGGAGGTATTTGAAAAGTAGGTTTTCAATTAAATTTAAAATGGCATACAGGAAATATGGCTAGTTGTGGCACATTGAGTATCAGTGTACTCGGCATGACCCAAGGAATCTTAAGACAGCAGTCACAGAAATATAGGTACAACTATTAAAAGACATAATTACATTAGTGTGTTTCTGCATGATTTATGTGTTGCTTAATACAATACAAAAAAAAAAAAATTGTCTGTTTTGATAAATAGTCATAGATGACAAATAAATATAAAAATAAGGGGAACAGATTATATCAAATAAAGTTAATATTTATTGCACCAAATAGATGAAAAATCATGTGCAGGTTAAAAGATCCATGGGTCATGCGTGAAAAACAGTCTTTGGCCACGTTCACACAGCTGCAGAAAACTGTTGTCAGACCTGTTTTGAGTGCTATGTATTGTTGCATTCACACACAGGATGGTTACTAACAGGTGTGATGACCGTATTCTATAACCGAACTGCCACCTGTCAATTTTCAGGTCTCACAACTGCATTCTCTGCAAACCTGTGCTGTGTGAATGGAACCATACTGGACAACTAGTTGTTAGTTAGTTCATGTACAGTGAGAGACATGCTGCACTGTACACGCGTGTGTTTCATGTGGGGTTTTGTGAAACTGAGAAATGAGCTGCGTATCATCTGAAGATTCAGCTGCTGTCTTCCACTGGCTGTTCACGGGTGTGAGCCACGTGACAAAAGATATGATAAATGTCTCTCAAGAGGGCTGACGGCATATTCATTGTTCTCTTACAAAGTCATTCATTTTTAACTGTAGATCAATTTAATATTTAAACCACATCAGCTGCAAGTTTAAAGTTAATCCATAACTGAGATTTAAATAAGAATTTAAAGTATTGGAGTTAATTTTAGACTTACTGTGAAATTTAAATCAGGAACAAAGTAATTATTTAAATGTAACCCTGAACATAGTTTAAAGTTTAGTGCAACAGAATTATCAGATAAACCCTAATTTAATATAAATTTAAGATTAATCGTGGTTGGTGCAACCCACACTTAGTCTACTTTAAATACTCTTTACCCTTACCCTTGAAGATTCTTTGAATGATTGACAGTGGTCTAGTTCCCTGTGGTGGACAAACAGTACAACAGCCTTTTCAGCCTATTACCTTAAATACAATTGATACATTAAGTATTTATTATGTTAAAGCCATGCAAATTGATGACATTTTGCATGTTACCTCAAAATGTTCTTGTTTTCATGAATATTAAGTTTTGTTAAGTTTACAAATGGTGCTCACAAGACATGAGTCAATTAGTCATAACAGGCCACATGCAAAAACATTTCTGCTAATATCTTCTGAAGGATTTGACATATCGAAATTCACTTGATTACATTTTGTCAGGAATGTCTGTAGATAATGTATACAAAGTTTCATGCGAATCGGGCAAACAGCCTAAGACGAGTTCGAAAAAGTAGGTTTTTCAATAAAATCAAAATGTAATCAAAGATGGATTCACAGAAATACAAAAAAAAATAAATAAATAAATATATATATATATATATATATATATACATATAATATATATATATTATCCTATATGGTTCTGGAGTTAATTCAACTGCTTTGAGAACAGTTGCACAATTAGGATTTGATTGAGTTGTAGCGCCCCCTAGCACAAAAATGTAACGAAACTCGGCATGTAAACTCAGTGTTCTCTTGTCTATATCTACAAAGTTTTGTTTATGTTTGAAAATTGCACTCACAAGATACAGGCTAAATAGTAATAATATGCCATGCCCCAAAACGTATTTGCTTATTTCTTCTAAACGATTGGATGTATCAAAATTAATTTGAAAACATTTTGTCAAGAGAGTGTGTAGATGACTTATATCAAGTTTTGTGTAAATCATGCAAACGGCCTAGGGAGTTTAAAAATGTTTTTTTTTTTTTTTTTTTTTTATAAATCGAAATCATAGAAAAAGTTTATTGTGGAAATGAACATTGAAGTGACCATATAAATGGGGAGCATTGGTGGATTCAGAGAAGCTACAGATTTTTATATTATTCTATACCATTCCGGAGTTATTAGTAAAAACACAAATTAGATAATTATAGCGCCACCTTGTGGCTGATTGTTACAAAATTTGATATATGGCTTCGAGTTGACACCCTGCTTGTGTATAGTAATTTCCATAACCCTTAGCCATTCCCAATACGACTTATAAGGTGCTAAAATTTGAATGACTTTTATGTTAATTTGTCAAATCGATTTTTTTATGTTAGCCTTTGAACCAAAGAAGATGCATATTTAATTTGAACTTTGTCGCTCAAACGGCTGCAAAGTTATGCCAGTTTTATTGTTGTAGAGCCCCTAAGGGTAGAATTGTGCAAAACTTTGCTGATATGTTCTAAATGCCCTGCTGACTATGTATACCGAGTTTGGATATGTTTGGAGTATTCTTTGAGTAGATATTGATCAATTACTCAAATCACTTTAAACCAAAGGAATTGTATCGTTGATATCTTAGGAACGTTTAAAAATGTGCAAATAAAAATTTGGTGTTATGAAGGATTCTGAACAAAAAATTATTTTGATTCTAGCCCTTACGGCCCCAGATTTATGGCCAAAAACACTTATGCCTTTGTCACCTAATGCCCGATCGAGGTAAGAACATGTGTATGTCTAGGTTGTGTGACTACTACAATTCCCCAAAGTTCTATTTCTCTAGGCCTTATGGTTTGGTCCGCACAATCAGTTTAATGGGAGAAGTATAATCCTGACAAATGCAATTGGGTTTCCGCCTTTCGGGATTGAAACCCTAATAATAATAATAATAGTAATGTAAAATGTATATAGCGCATCATCAGAATTCAAGAACACTCAACATTTTTAAATTTAGTACAGTTTAAAAAGAAGAAAAAAAAGACGGCACATGTTTCAGTTTCTTCATTTTACACAAAGAGGAATATTCCTAATAGATGAAAACTCTATGGAGTATATAAACCTTTATGGAGCATTTAATTTTTTTTTCAGAATACAGTCTTAATCGGTTAATTACCTTAATTTGTGATGTGGCTATAAATTTGGTCAGCTTTAAAAGTCGGATAGATGGACTCTGACGTTAAAAATCTTCAGGTCAGGAATTTAAAATTGCGCTCAGATTTAGGCTATAAATAAATACATGAGAGTCATGTGTGAATCATGTGATATGTTAGCATAGACATATCAAGAAGTGGAGAGTATATACGATGTTGTATCTTAGTTAATGTTGCACTTGACAAGCTCCAGACGCACACAGTTAAAAGAGACTGCAAACAGAGTCAAGACCACACCCATCTGATCTGAAATTACAGTGTGCGCATTTTCATTCATAAGGTTTACACTTTAAAAATATTGGCTGCACAGATTAATAAATTTTGCTTTATCCTCGTGCTTTTTGGCTTTTTGGAAAATCATTCATACAAGTAGGTTTTATATAATGTAGATGAATCCGTTATTCGTTATGAAGTCATTATTCATGCCTTTCCGAAGGTATTCGAGACATCCCTAGTAAAAATGTATTGTTCATTGTTAGTTCATGATATCTAATGCATTAACTAATGTTAACAAATCGAACATTATTGTTACAGTTTTTATTTTATTATTATTATTATTATTTTAAAATGTATATAATTAGTTCTCCTCAATTTATACAAATCAAAACAGTTAAATATATCTGGATTTACAACATAAGTAATCTTTTTTTTAATGATTTCTTGGTTTAAAACATGAATAGACACAGAAAGGTGCAAAGGAAAGAGACACTGACATTCACATGGCCAACCAACACTGTGGCGATTAATTTGAAATTAAAATGCTGCTGAATTATTGACAGTGATATTACTGAAATCCCAACTAATTCTCTGCTTCTTTTCCCAATAGGACGGACCTGAGGCTGGACAGACGGTGAAGGTAGGGTCTTAATAAGCAGTCCCTATGAATTTATTATGAGGCTCCTGTGACACTTATCATGTATTAAATAATAATTGTATTTCATTTACTGTCCTAAACCCTTTGAGCATGTGAAGATATGCATGTGTCTGGTTTAAATGCTTTGCCCATATTTTGTGGATATGGACAGTGGCTTGCTTTCACACAGCTGTCTGCACATTTAGAAAGTTCTTTAGTTTTCTGATTTTGCCAAAAGATGTGCTCACAGCCACGGATGAAGTGGACAAGTGAGATAATCTTATGTGTTTCCTTTTTTTGAATTTGTGCTTTTCATGTTTTAAGAAAGAAACAAATGGAACTAAACAAGTCACAATAATTTTTCTTTCACCACACAGATTGACCAGTTTAGCCTGTGCTTTTGAGTGATTTTCTGCTTTCTCCTTCCTGCTTTTTCTGTACCTCTTTGAGCTAATTATCTTACTGAATACATCAGTTGCATTGTATTTCATGTGTGAAGTCGTATTTAATTGCATTTGTAATGGCATATTATTTATTTATGTATGGCAGTTTTCATAAGAGCAGCCACTTAAAAAAATAATTAACTATCAATTTATTATTTAACAAAAATATACTGGAAATAAATCACTTTTTTAACTGAAAAAAAAGTTTGTTTAAAAATGTACTATATTTATATTTGTATTTTATAATTAATAAGTTGTTATTGATTATTTAATTTATTTTTTGCATGGCATTGGTCCTACATACACATTTGCTTTGTTACAAAACCTAGAGAACTACATACAAAGGTAGCTATTAAAGTAGGCTTGGGATTGTTGCCGTTTTCATGTATCAATAATCTGAAGATTTTCCCGACGATTATCAATATATATCATTATTTTTTCCAGATATAAAAGGGCTGCTCGTTGCACAATAGTATTAGTCTTTTCAAACATATTTCTCAACACAACTTTGGTAAAGTTTGAGAAGCCGGTCTAATTAACGTAGGTTGTGCACCGGATGTGTCTGGCAGATGATATGATAGTTTCAAGAATGTCTTTTTGTGCTTTGACAGCTTGAATGAAAGACCTATTCATTGATACATACAGGGACAATGCATAATAAACATCATTATTTCTAATTGTCCAGTTTGCACAGATACACCAGTTTCATACACGAACCTGAAAACTCATCAAAGTCACTTTGTTCTATCTTGAAGAAGTACAAAAACCTTTGTAACTTTGAACTGCCATCAGCTCGTAATGTGCATGTTAAACTGTGCCTTGTCCATATCGTGACCATCTTGAGTAAATGCTATGTCACCCCTTGTGGTCTCCCATAGCTATTACGTCAGACTACATTGAATGGAATGCAATTGGCAGTGAATTGAAAGCACAAATTAGGCTTCTAATTTAACTCTTGACTGATTATATATCGATGCTTCAAAAATGTATCGATACAATAACATGCCGATGAATAATCAATATGTTATGACATTTATAATTTTAAGGCATCTTAGGTGTACTCCCATAAAAGTTCCAAAAAGTAACATTCCAATGAAGTAAATTATACTCATCTGGTAGACCATGGCACTAGCAATGCCAAGATCATGGGTTTGATTCCCAAGGAACACACACAAGCTGTATACGTTGAATGCCCTATGAGTAGTTTTTGATAAAAGCATCTGCCAAATGCATTAATGTAAATGACTGTCTAAAAAGAGCATTGCAAATCAGTCACTTCATTTATGAGGTTCCGTGATAGTCTGAATGCTGCCTTAGAAGGCAGCTGCCTATGTAAGCAGTAGGGAGAAAGGCAACTCACCAGGTTTAGATCTAGAGATATTGACATGAAAACAGCATAACCTCTCTCTCCCCTGTAATTTTGTTCAATTTTTAAAAAAAAATTTTTTTAAATTAAAATTCTGAATTCACTTAAGGTGCTACCAGAAATGGCTATTCATTTTTGTGTTATTATGGATATAATTTTATATATCCATAATAACACAGGTTTAAAGAGATCTTAAAATAAATACAGTAAGTAACATGTTTTTCTCAGTTGGTGCTCCAGCCCTTGAGAAAATGAAAGAGCGGTTAAAATGTCTCCTAATTAACAAGCACATTTAAGTCAGTATCTTGATGTTTCTCCAATAAGCATCCATTTAAAAGCAGAGGCACTGATATCCTAGCAGTTTATTTGATGTTTGAGAGATCATGTCAGGTTTTGTGGAATTTGAGGTCGTTCTTATCACTGTTTTGCTATGTGCTCACATTACAGACTGAAAATTGAAGGTGCAAGGTTTTGTTATATATACAGGTGCTGGTCATATAATTAGAATATCA